>OX632366.1:183726-351226 GCA_951751655.1 Ophion costatus | reverse complement strand
GCATCATCCAGCCTCACACATGGTCGGCTCGCCGCATCATCCAGGACCACAGCACATGGGTCCTGGTGGTATGATGGGACCGGGTGGTATGCAACCCCAGGGTGGCCCTGGGATGTGCGGTCCGGGACCGGCTGGCCCGTTGGGACCTCACACCCACGGTCCTCAGGGACCTGGCGTTCCTGCGCAACCTCACATACACAACGACCCGTTTTACTGTTCCCCGTTTGGCTCGCCGTATTACAGGTAAACCTTAACCACGCAAGGCGTTATCTCACCTGTCCCCTCGCAGAATTTACTCACTCCGAATTTCCTTTGAAATTCAAATGTGTGCGAAAAACGATTTTGACTACTTATATACGTTGGCGCATACACCAGGTTAACTCGGAATAAAGTGCCTATATTCTATGGCGGGGCTTAAGGCGTTACGGGAGAACGTAAGAATATTCGAGGCATCAAATATACATTAGGATATACTCGAGTCCCGCAACAACGCATACATTCTGCAAACGCTGCCGGAGAAACTCGTAGTTTTTTTTCTTCTTCTTTTTGGTTCTACGGTTCGATGCCCCCCGTTCCGTGCCAATCGTCAGACCTCTGCACCAATGTACCGGCCTCAGCTGGTCGCTCGCTATGCTCGCTGGCTATGCTTATTTCGTATCTACGTTCTGCGCGGGTGCCGTAACAGTATACGCCGCGAATCCGTTATCGTAAACATGGCGTCTTTCGGTGTAAACTTAGTGCGCACGCACGAGCTCGTACAATATGCAACCAATATTGCGATCATCGAAGTATTCCCGGTTGACACGAAATTCAAATGGTCATTGCCAATCGTTAGGTGCTCATGGAATGAAAGAACGCTGGTGAACTCACCTTTGTGATTTTTTGCTTCGAATTATTGCAAGATAGAAGGATACTCACAGGTATCCTCGGTGAACCAAAGAGTCACCGTGAGTTTGGGTGTAGCGAGTGCAATATCTAGGCTGCACTCGAGAGCTCGAGTTCATGCACTACGAACCTAGCGCGTGATTGACAACCATAAAAAATAAAAATACGCCGACGGTAGGCTTCCAATAATTTCCCGAAGAGGCTACGCTTGTTTGCTCTTTTTATTATGGCCCTAGAGAGAGGGCGACTCCAAATAGATACCCGCTGTCGGGTGGATCGCACCGACCGTCCCGAAAGGACACTCGTCCTCCGGACGGGGTGTTCGGGTGTTACGGAGGTGATGAAAACACGAGCCAGGTTTTCTGCCGTGCCCACGCCTCGGTACTACTGCGAGAGTGCTGTACTGAAAACTGCTGCCCATAGCATTATTTCCATCCTCCCTGCATGCTTTCTACAACTCGCCAGGAAAAATATCTTACGGGAAACATAAATCGGATTATCCGAAGATCCCCCTCCCCCCCCGCATTCTCAACATTGTTCTTACACAGCTTATAGTACATGGTTTCGAACAGGGATATTTTCCTGTTTCAATTGTGAACCTGCAAATCCATCTTACGTATTTGCTCCACTCCACTTATCTATGCATTTGCATTACTTCTATGTTCGGTAATCACGCCTCAACGTATTGCCTAAACGTATTAACAACATTTGCTTCACGGCATTTAAACTTCACGATTTGACTTGTTAAACTTGCATCTCAGCCGCTTATTTTGATTACGCTAAGAAAAAAAAAAAAACAAAAAAAAACAATCGTCATATTTTCTGCCAAATCCATGGTTGAACAGTCGAGAATATCGTGTTTCAACAAGTTGCGAAAACACATATCGTCTGCCCTCGAGATGTTGGTCGACGCGTAGCGATCGGAAGTCGCCCATTGTCGCTCGACGTGCGCGTTGTGGTATATGCTCAAGTCTTATCTTATCGTTACCCTCGGCAAGAGGATAAGGTAGACCTTGATCACTTGAATCGGCGTCGTGAAGAAACCGAGATATATACTGTGAGTGAAATATGCATAATACATACAGCCAGTCGAAATAAAATCTGTCGTCGACGAGCAAACACGCGCGCACACACACCTACACGCAACCGCAGCACACAAGAATTCATACGTGCGGTAAAGGTGAACAAAATGGGTCAATAGCACATTTTTTATCGGCCAGTGCCTGTAGATCAACCAAATTGTCATAACATCGGAGCACTTTCCGTGACGATTTTCACACAGTTATTTATCACGTCAACATACGACACATCGGCCAAGAGATACTTTTGCTCCGTGCAATTACGGATGCATTCCGCGGCTAAAATACTCATTCTGGACTGGTCACAATGAAATGAAAAACATTTTCACTCTATGTGATGCAAGTTATCCCACTAAAATTCTGCAAAAGAAAGTACAATGGAATTGTTAAACCGGTTAACTGGCAAACTGAACTGGTTTTTACATTCGCGGATGTCTTTTTTTTGTCTTTTCCTTTCGTTTGTGGAGATTACCTATACCTATAAGTTATAACACATTGTGCCTATAAATTATAACATTTTGGTCCAACTTGAGGATCGAGGGATTTACGAATGAAGTTCCAGCCTCATAGTATATCGCTGCAAGTAAAGCAGGGCGTGACGAGATTCTAGATATGACGGAGCTGTAGTCCATACTATATTCTCGGCGAAATGCAACGTGGCCCTGCAACCAAGAAGCGGAATTGAGACTGTCTCTCGATCGCCACAGCTTTTCTGCAGCTTTCTTCTGCCCGTAGCACAAATGTTATGGCGACTACGATATACGCGGAAAAGTCAGATTCCACCATAGCCGGGAACTGGCTACTAACTGGCAACAAGCCATCCCTGTCCACATAGCCTAAAAAGAGAACAAATCATCATTCGAACGAAAATTCGTACATTGCCACCGCACGTGAATATCGTGCTAAACTGCAACAATGCAGCCCTCGCTCAAGTATCACTGCACTGATCATCAACGGAACGCAAATTCGAATTATCGACGGGCTTCGTCATGATGTTTTGCACTCCATGCCTTGCTATGCCAGCTCGGCATATAATACCTTTATTGTCTACACATCAGAGATTATGAATCGTCTGTTCGTATATTATTGACTTAGGTGTACGTGCTCGTGCACACGCACACCGGACTTCGTTGGTGATAGGGTTGTTGCCAATGGTATGTCCCCCAGAGGAGAGCGAGAAAAAGCGACAGCCTAAGAGAGAGTTGTCGACTTTTCGGCAAAAATATATCGGTAGTGAAAAGAGATCGAGGCAAACATTGAGCGCAAACGATCGTTCCCGAAAGATGATATATGTTAAAAGATCCGCGTATGCTAATGATTCTCCGGTTGATTGATTGCCGGACTTGTTTTGCTTCCGGTGGTTCGCCCTTATACAAGCGGATGTCTTGTACGTATTTGGGCATCTTCCTTTCCAACTTACGCACCTTCGATTCGGACCCTTATCCATTTCCTTGGTATTTCCACAATGTCGGTGACAACAGCAAGAGCGCCTGCTTTTTTTTATCTGTATGCATTCTTGTCTAAACATTCGTGAAAAATGTCGAGAATAGCAAGTGAACATGTCAACAGTGACAGATACGCGCTTCATGTGCAGCTTTGGACCCATGGAAAAATAGCACTGTTCGCTGCTCAGATGGGCGACCACTTGACTGTGTGTGCCAAGTGACACATCGAATAGCAAAGCTGGCAGTGGCTTTTCCGGGTACTCGTGATTCCGTTCAGGGTCCTCGTGGCTACGTTCCTTGTACAATTCTTGCACAATTGCAATACACCGCGAAGACGGAGAGTAATGGCCGTAAGGCAGCTGCAGGTGCATACAAAAGAAAGCCATAGAAATCAGCAGCTGTATACCTGTGCCATCTTTTGCGGTTCGGGGATGACCCTCGTGTCGTATTATCATCCGGGAACCCTGCAAATTCGACCCGTCGTAAACTAACGATACGAAACGACGGCCGCTATTGTTCTGCGCTTTGTCACGGCTGGCTTATCCTTGCTGGCAAGCGCGAAAACTTAGTCCTTCAACTGATAGACCGCAGTTGATTTCACTTCTTTTGGCGTTAGTTAACCTCCGGGAACCCTTATAATTTCGTTGCTTTCGCGTCTGTTCGTCGCTCCCAGTCGAACGTCTCTCCCGCTCTATTTTAGTCACCCCTTGGTTTAATGTTGCAAGTCGCGAAAATAGTCCTTGGCGAGTACCCATCGACAGGTAGCCGACCCATGGTCGACGCGCGACTATCGTGGTCTTCAATATTGAGCAGCGTTGGTCCTTAACCTTACTCGGATTGGTGACCGTTCGGGTGCACACTCGCGTGCACGCAGACTTTTACCAGATGATTTATAGACCTTCTGTTTTTGCCATCGCTCCTCTATTAGGTAAATACTTGCAATTCAATACCATCCAAAAGATTTGCTCGTCTGTTAATAGGGTTTTGAAGATTTTCTAGGACCATTTTCGTACTGCCGTTATTCTTGCTCCGCGATTCTTCATCGCCAGTCGCTGGTCCCGAGATAAACCTCCGCCTGGGGTTATCGGATCTGCCGTTGTGTACGTACGAGTGTCTACTGATGAAACGTGATAATATCGCGGCGCTTCCTATCCATCATCGTTGATATCAAGTACCTCGCCCCGTCTGACGTACGAATTCCGCATATATTGATATGCTCGCACATCGCGAATCCAGCAAAAAACCTGTCCTTATTTCACTCCTCCGATGTACAAAGTAATCAAAGCAGTACAAAGTCTTCACGATCGTTACGACGGTATGAAAAACTACCGATCCATAGGCTCATTAACAAATTGTTTTACTTACTCTATTTCTGATGTTCTTCCGCATCGCCCTTGCGGGCTTTCACTGCACTATTTTTTATTCCTTAGAGAACTACGAGGCTTTTATTTCCCTATTCTTAATTCCTCAAAGAACCGTAAGGTTTTCACTTCGCTATTCCCAATTCCTTAGAAAACCTCAATGATTTCACGCCACTATTTCCAAGTCCCTCGAGAACTCTAAGCCTTTAACTTAACTATTTTCCATGTCTTGGAGAACCTCAAGGTTTACGTCACTTCGATATTTTCTTCTTATCAGAGAACCCCGAGGCTTTTAGTCCACTTTTTCTAATTTCTTAGAGAACCTCGAGGCTTTTACTTCTCTATTTTCCGTTGCTCAGAGAACCCCGAACCCTTTACTTCACTATTCTCAATTCCGTAGTAAACTCCAAGGTTTTTAACTTCACTAGTTTCCATAGAGAACCTTCAGCTGATTTCTCCACACTGAGGAAAATAATCATTTGCATCACCGGAGTCGTTTATTCACGGATGGCCAACAAAACATTAACATGAAATACCAACATTCTTGATTATTCCGAGTATTCTTTGGTTCGATGTAATAAATAATTCTTCAAATAACCTGATGTTCCACTTTTTCGATAAATCATTCGTTGGCACCCCCCCCCCCCCCCCCCCCAATAACGGATTCAACCAGTTCAATTTGTTTCTTTCCTTAATGGTGTTCTTCCAAGGGGAGGTACGCGAATTACTCACACGATGCCTGCGAAAAAATCGTTGATCGTCCATTGCAATTCATTGTTATGTTTCAGTAAACTCTGCCTTTATTTATACACGTAAATAACATTCCTTGCCTGAAACACGTCGACGTAAATATCCCTTCTCGCTCGTTCTTTACCGCCTCCTCACTCAAATTTTTTTTCTTTGTCTTTTTCCGCCCAGACCGCAGCTCTCTCTCGCTCTCTCTTTTTCTCTTTGTGTTTCGGAACCGTTTTCGTTCGCCCTGTGACTACGAAATTCTTCATTGCTCTTTCTCGAATCTTTCGCCGCATTCGTCGGTAGCAACGGATGACAACGGGAACGTTTTTTTTTTTTTTTTCGAAAAAATGAACAACCGCGCCAAAAGTCAATAAACAAGTAAAAAGCTGTAAAGCATTCCTGCAAGAACATAGATACGTCAAATACGTGTGTTACATGTGTATACAAAAATGTGTAACATACAAATAATGAAATTGGCGATGCCTGCCTGAATGTAGCACCGCAAAACAGCAGCACGAACACGTGACCTCGCGAGGACCTATCTCCTCTTTCCTCGCGCGCCAAGTGTCCATATTATACGTACATTTTCACACATGCACGCGCCTGCGCGCGCGTGCGCGTACAACTTTAGGTACACGTTCGTACGGATGTACGTACGTATACGTGGAGAGGCTGCCCGAGCCGTCGTGCTGCGCGAGTTCAACCGATCTACCTGAGGCTCTCGTACACTTCTCCGCTACAGTAAGATCGGATCAGCGTTTCTCAACCTTTACCACCGAACGCACATTCCCTTCTCGCGCTCAGCCTTCCTCGCCAGTGCCAGTGTAGTTTCAATGATTTCCTGGTCATCCAAGATGTTCAAGAAGGTCACAGCAAGACTCGCATTACCAAGACGGTGTTTAGAATTTGTCATAAAATCGGTCAATTTTTTCATCGCTGCATTTATCAGCTAAAGAATGGAAACGCACCGCGAATAGTCTCATTACCCGATCCAGCTTTGAGACATTGAGCTCTGAATGGTACGAAGGCTTTTTAGGATTGGAGGCACGATTGTCCTTTGACGAACACCTAGTCAGTGCTGACATCTGTGACGAATGTGCTCGGGTGCCCATCAATTCCACGTGAGTCTCATTGATACGAGCAGCCTATTGAAAGTCTAATTATTGTATGTTTATGTACGTAGAAACGTATTTAAACGATCGAGCTGAATGAGAACCACAAGTGATTTGCCAGTGTGAAGCAGAGTTCGTTCGCGTTGGAATTGCGGCTCTCGCTCGCTCTTGCTCTGTCTTCTCGCCCTCTGTCTCTTGCTCTCTCAGTTCTACAGGCCCACGAGAGAGCCTCCGTAGTCCGTGTTCTCAAGGCCGCCTCCTCGAATCCTCCTCCTCCGCGAACGAACGGCGACCGTTTCCTCCGCCGTCTCCACGCCCCGCGCGGGCCCATTCCATGCTCGACAATGACAGCAAAGACTCACCTTAACTTTACCGTGGCTCGGATCCGCAGGAGTCGCCTCTACTCTGTTGCCATGCGTTTTAACAATCCGTCTCAGCTTTTGCGAGGACTCATCATCGCGGCTACCATACGCGGAAACGTCAAATGTGAAAAATAGATCGCTACGTGTTCATTACCGATCTAGAATAACGATATTCCGTTTTGTTGGCATACCAGTGGTAACTCACTTTGCTGCAGTCCCCCAGCCACTGAAGCTCATCCTCCCTCTCCATACAAAGTAAAATGGCGCGTGTGATATTGATTTATCAGTTGTCACTGGTGGCAGGCCAGTGGCATGATGGATCATCATCATCGTCATCGTAATAGGTTGAATCACTACCCTCAGATCTTATCAACTGTGCACATGCTTCCCATTGACGGAATTTATTCCGTGGCGATCGCAATCCCACGTCCGACAGCAATATATACGGCTTCAAAGTGAAAAGCTTTGGCGACCGGCAAGCGAGGTGAACGGTTTGTGACGACTGGTCGATGACTTTGCAATTTCGTTAGAAGCCAGACGAACGTACCATCCGCGTAACGTAATCCTGGCGGCAATCGCGAGCTTTTGACCAATATAGCGCCGGTGAAACGCGACGGTATTAGCGTAACGCTATTGGTCAAAATCTTACGGTTACGGATACGTCACGGTAGGTTTGGGCCTGGTGATGGCCTGTCTAGGAAATGCACCATCCTGAATCAGTTGCATTATTATAATTCTTCGCTGCATTCGATACGCGATTCGCAAATTGAAAAGTAACACACGTAACATTTTGATACATTGAGTCAGGTTTCGCAGCTTCGATTCAACGCCAATTAATCACAATGGCTGGCGGGGATCCAGGTCTGTAGATCGTTTCGTTCCTCTGCCCTTTATTCACGGCCATTCGAGATGATCCTTCAGTGTCATAGTATAGGCACGTATATGCCTGATGGGGATAGAAATGAGGAAGGTGTGGAGCAACGGGACAGAGAGAGAGAGAGAGAGTCGTATAAAATTCTTCCAACGTGTCTGCGTTAATACACGAGTAGCCTAATCTGCCTACCCCGATCAATTATGCATACGTCAGAAATGACGAGAAGCTCGTCCGCGAAGATATATTCATATGTGGCGCTACGAGCTTGTACCATTTTAACTCTTGGTTGAACATGCAAGGTGCGTCGTCTCGTCGTTGACTCTTCCTCTGTATGAGAAACCTTGGCCACTCCACTACGTACGTTTTCGATTATGTAGGACACTATGACGCGCCTATATCGCGACGTACTCCTCGCAGCTGTCCTGTTACTGCCATTGAACACGCGTACCGTCACCAGCGTTGTCACTCTTCTCATACGCGAAACCCTTAAATTTTCTCCACCGGAAACACTTCAAGCCGCATTAGAACAGGATATTTGCGTTAGATGACATTTTCCGCAACTTCGAGCGTCGTACCCGAATGGACATTTTGTCTGGGAAATGCGCCCGAGGTTTCAACTCCGAGTAAACGTGTGGGACTGAAATAAATATTCGAACGTCGGCCTACCAGACTTTTTATTAATGTTTCTCTGATAATTATATTTATTTGTATACTGCGGATTGGTTTTCCAAACTCAAGTTACGAAGTTCCTGAACGCACCGAAAGTTTTTTTTTTTTTTACGGTCGGCAAGCCTGAATGTCTCTTTATGTAATCACTCAGACGTAGCACGAACGAGAACTGGTTTAACTGACGGTAAAAATATAAAAAGCGTAAGTAATGTATTTCCACTATTCTTTATGATCGAATAACTTCAAAAATAACAAGTTGAGTGTTGTTGCAATGACATGTTTTTGGTAACAATCACCTTGTCAGGTGTTTATTGAAGTACACTATTATGCTTTGTTGTGTGGCATAACCTCAAAAACATATTTTTTGGGCGACCGTTGTTTCGTTGGGTCGTCTTTGATCACTTCGATTGGGTTATGTTGACCATTGATAAATTTCACCCCACTCATTATTTTCGTTGCCAGTCTCGGGATACGGTTACTTGTGAGCCCTGTCTCCGCTACCTAGTTACGCGAGAATACCAAAAATGTAATTTTTCAATGCCTATGATATATTCCACCTGAACATAATATTTCACTTCATCAAAGGATACAGCATCTAACAGAAAAGTGTATATTCGAGGCTAATGAGCTTTTTATTCGAGTCTGATAAACTTTTTCGCCCCCTCAATGAACGCATCTTTGCTACTGCGAATATATGCATACAGTCTTGGACGAATTCAAATACGTAATTAGGGTTTCATTTTTGGGGAAAAAACGACCGTCGGGTTTCGAAGTTTCTCATGGTCCGGTCACACTGCGGCATTCTCGCACGTAATGTGACTGACAGCGTGCCCTCGTCTAGCCTGCTACACATTTATTTGCATTCAATAAATCAATTGGTAGGCAAATAAAGTTCTACTAAAACATTTACTAGGCTTGAATAAATGATTTTGTCACAGTTAACTCTCAATGAAACGTTTATTCTAAATGACCCGTGTGCTTCAAATATAACCATTCCTCTAAGTTTATTAGATATTCTGGCAAAGGTAAATTCAATTATCACGAGGTCGAATAATCAAATTGGTTTCTACGAACTATTGATTTACGAACTTAAAAATTACTTGCGTTATTAAAATTGGCATCGTCGGAATCCAACAAGATCATTTTTGATAGATTTAGTTTGTACGTCTTTAATACGGATCTCAAAAAAGTTCTCGGTAGCTTCGATTTGCAAAAAAAAAAAATAACTGGCAATTGGAAGAAAAAAATGTTCGCCTTCCAACGATGCAAACTTCAACATCCGATATAATTTATCTCTGATTCGTCTTACCATGAATCCTGATGAAGTTGAAGTTTGTAAATGTAATGGCAAAATTCAATATTTCCTATGCCCATATACTTGATTGCCACTGGGTTCATTGCGGTGCTCAATTTTGTCCAATGTGTAAATACTGCCGAAGCGATATTTACCTTCCCCCTTTCATATAGCGATACGACCTTGGTCCAATTTGACATACCAGTCCTTTGGTGAGAATGAAGAGAAAAAAAATCACGGTAGTGTCGGTGGCTTTGGAATTGTCACGTTGTCTCACGTCCTTTGATCTTCTAGCAGAAGCTACGCCACAGATCGGAGAAGACACTCCCTCAGGTACATATTTTTCTCCCGTGCACTTTTGTCTCTGCGATGGATAACTGTAAGGCACGTGACTCTATGTTACGTGCGCCTTTTACCGTAGCCTAGTATGGGCCCGTGTGTACACGCATACGAGTAGTCTCGCGGCACTAGTTTTTTTTTTTTTGTCGCAACTCGCGAAAGTACCTTAAGGTAGTTGCCTTGCGTAATCTCTTACGTCGGCGTGGGAAAAAAAATTATTCGTTCGAAAAGAACAGTGGTATATAATCGCGGAAGGGAAATGTCAAACTGATCGATCACGCTTAAAACTTCGCATCAACGACTGTTTGTACGAAAGCGTTTAAAATATATATCACACCAATCGATCCCAAACCGTATAGCATTTTTTTCAGTAGTTTTTCAACTGTGAGGACTCTGAGAGTCCTCGCTTGAATGAGCCAACCGCGAAAAAGAGACATCAGCGAGAAGTTCCGCAATATCTTTGACTTAAAATATGACATACGTCGAAAAATAGCCTGACCGTTGCGTGAAATAGGCGGGACACCTTTCTATACGCGTAATCATTCTCTTTCCGAAAGGCTCGCGAGCTATATTTCACGGAAGCTTATCCTCTCGTGCGCCGGCATAATATCTCCCATAGTGTTATGTGTCTCCCTTTCCACAGGTATATATGCGCTCCCTTTCTCTTTTACTCTGACAATAAACCGAGACGCCGCATCCCCGCGGTGCCTACACGATCCAATAACACACAGACCTTGTTGTCTTTCGGCAATGACTGTCAATGCGGGGGAGAGAGAAAGATAGGGAGAAAAAAATTTGACTAAAGCTTTCTCCAAAGCAGACAATCTTTTAAAAGCATCGAGGGGTTAGGCGCTACCCTCGACCTCTACATCGGGGTTATTCGACAAAATTTATTTTGAAGGAACAAGCAAGATGATTGAATAATCGTTTGGACATACGTACATTAACAATTCGTATATAGATTTACAAAGATATGTACCAAATTTCATGAAAATATATTTAAAACTAAAAAAGTTATAAACAATTTTGCGAAGGAGCTCTAAACGTGAGGGGCTCAACGGTGTACTTGATTTTGGCCACCCAGTTGGTCTGAAACGAAAATAAAGAGTTTTGTTTCTTAAAATCGATAATATTGGCCAAGACTTGACCGAGCTTTTTTCGCTATCATGTTTCAAGGATTAAAAAAGAATTTCGAATCCTTTTGCGATTTTCGAAAAACGGTGATCAAGTCTAATGACTATCCAGTGACTATCCAAGTTGCAATTCTATCCATTCGTTAAATATCGAGAAGTCGTGTACACTGTTTGAAAAGGGGGGTGGGGGGAGTTTGCATCATTGGAATGCAACGAAAAACCATTTTTATTGTTTCGTTCATTAATTTTCATTACCATCTAAACCCTTCTTTCGCAGTTCTAGCTTATGGATCCCCATAAAGGCACTTTGGGCTATAAAGTTTACCGGAAGCCAACGCACACGGATAGATATCTCCACGCTACGTCCCATCACCACCCTTCCCAAAAACAATCGGTTATAAGCTCTCTGGTATCGAAACGAATTAAAATTTTCAGCTGAAAGTGCTTCTATGACATTATTTTTCATCAATGTTTCTTCGTATGCCCTCTGGGGCATTTACGATACCATCTCTTTGACTCATACCTCTAAGTTGTTCCTCAAGTTGTGCCAGTTCCTGAGAGGCGCCCTTCTCCTTCGAGTCTGCTCCAAAGTTTCTCGTTGCCAACGCACGGCTGTATCGCATCGTCCCCAGGGCGCAGAAAGACTGTGAATGTACCAATGCAGATTATACCTTGTTAACGCTCAGTTGCTACAAGAATCTTCCTAATATTGCCACTCGTTGAGTAGTCGGCGCACCAGCCAACGGCCGAACAGTCACTATAAAATCGTCACTATGAACCGTGTTCATAAGTATCAATACGAGACTATCTGAAAAATGCCTTCGGCTACTGCAACGCTCGAACAATCGTATGATTCGGCGGTGCATACGTTATAGCTACTTCTGTATCTTCTCCCTCTATTTTCCATACTATTTTCCACTATGCTCTCGCACGTACGTTTGTGCGTGCGTGTCTGTAGCCGCGGTATCGTGTCGTGAATTACACGCAACTTATCATATACACGGGGCGGCGTTTCTTGAAGCACGCGAATCTCCCAGTACCACACTTACGTTACTATTCCACAATATGCATATCGTCACATACGTCTTGGACTCAGCAACAGCCATGGAACTCGCGATCGATGCATAAAAATCTGCAACTTTTCTCGGGCCACACACCAGCACGTATCTGCTGGATGTATGCGCGTGTGTGTCTACAGTTGTATCCGTTTGTGGGTGATACATCACTGGTGATGTTGTGTACGTTCGCATTGGCAGCTCGTATTCTCGCAACCGATGGGAATGTAGGCGAAAAGTGTATGAATCGTGTACATCGCTTACGGTCGTTTTCTTCGATTGCAGATATACATATCCAGCAACCACCAAGCTCAGTTCGCTTCGAATTAAATCGTTTCGAACTGATCCGGTTGGAAAAACCTAGTACGTGTTGAGTATGATGATGTTTCCAAGTTTTTTTAAATGCCACGATAATTCGCTTTCTTTGTACGGGTGATATTGTTTCAAATAATTCACAGCCTCAATCGGCAAAACAAAGTTGGATAGTAAAGAAAATGAAAAGAGCAGAATTTTCGTTACCCTTTCCTACACTATCGATGTTTTCCAAGTTTGCATCGTTGGAACGCAACGAAAGTTCTTTTTTACGTTTTTCTTAATATATCAATTCTTATTATTGTACAAGATATTTTTCTGTGGGTCTATACAGTAGATCGCTGAATAAGCATTTTCGAAAATTATTGCCAGATCCTTTGAAGGCTTAATACGTCACAATGAATCAAAGAAAATGATAAATCTTACATTTCATTGTATTTCAACGATGCAACTGCAACGATACGATGGGTGCCGTGTACCCTCGGAACTCACGACCTTACAGTTTGCATCGTTCGAATTCAACGAATATGATTTTTTTTTCCCCCAATTTCCCTTGCCAGATTTGAGCCACGAAAATTACGCAAACCCTTTTTCACAGTCCTATGTAGCAATCTACGATCCAGGTTGCAAAATATTACCGGATAATACTGAAAATAAGAAATTGGAAAGAGTTTTCGTTGCATTCCAACGATGCAAATTTCAACCCCGTCGTTGCCCACTGCACTCTTTCGAACACTCGACTCCACCAAAGTCACCATTATCGCGTACCCTTTTCTCGCAACGAATGAAAAATTATAGATGATCGCGAGCGGAGCTTGAGCGCGGTAAAACATTTTCAATCATCGCCCGCAACTAACGAACCTCCGAGCGTCTAAACACTAATCCCGGCTTTCTTCGCCCAAACGTTTTTAACGTGAACGAAATTCGGGTGAAATTCAGCGTCATTGAGAGCGTCTGTTATTACAGCAACAACAAAAGTATTAGCCTTCCGTTCTTTCGGTCTTGTTTCGCCCAACGAATAATGACAATGATAAACCGCAAAGTTGAAGAAAAGTGGAGAAAAAAAAATCGAAACTGGAGAACGGGAATACGGAGCGAGAATAAGAGCAGAAGCAACCACCGGGCCACAAGTGCATAACCACCCATGCAGAAATTTGTTGGGGAGTCCCTACATTCTACCACATCCCTATAGGGATCGGATAGGGACGCCTCAGCATTCAATAGAGTCCACATTGGAATCCAAGTGGATTCCGCGCTATTTCCCCACTGACATCGTTTTCATGTCACTTTGATTCGAAATTTTCAACAGAAATATTTGTCGAACTCCAAAAAAAAAATATCCTTTCGTGATCCCGTGCACAAATTTATCGAACAGTCCCAAAATGCACCCACATCTCTGTAGGAATTTGTTATGGTATCGAAGTTTGCATCGTTGGAATGCAACACGTATACTTTCTACATATGACCGATTTTTGCTGGCACATTTAGACTGCGAAAATTACTAAAACATTTTCGAGGAACCTTATTCAAAATCTATAACCAAAATCTGCAATAAAAGATTTCCGATAATAATAGACATGAAGAAATGAAGAAAATCGTGAAATATTTGAGTTCCCTTCGAACGATGCAAACTTCAGTACCATGATTTGTTAAGGACACCGCTTATGGATACCTACGATATCCTTATCGGGATCCAATTGGATTCAGCACTGTTTCCCGATCAACGCCGTTTGGGAATTCTTACCACGTTCGAATCGAAAATATGTGTTAAGTGGCGAGAAAAAACTTGCCGTGTTGAACACACAACTTGCACGTCTAGTCAGCGTGGATGTCGGTGGTGATAGGTCAAATCAGAGTGGAATAAATAACAAACGATCATTACAGCGGACTTTTAGTGATGTGATTCTGGTCGATTTTTTAATTAAATATATTATACTTTTTTAAGAAATGATTTGTACTCTTTGACAATAAGAATTATACTTCTCAAAGGTCCACCCATTTTGCATATTTTGTTAAAAAAATTCAACATCCAGAATGCGATGGAATCCATCAAGAATCTATATAGGATTCTGTTCGATAATGTGGAAATCCTTTAGGATTCAAGTTGGATCTGTAGACTGGATTTAAATCCCATTCCATTCCATTGGATTAAATCCCTATCGGAAAGTAGCGACAAATATATCGTTGGATCTCTGTGACAATTTTTGCACGGGTAGAGGCACGGCAGTTTGCGTATTTCGTCGTGATGCTGCGGGGGTCTCGTTACGGCTATTCGTTCTCAAAAAATTCTCAAGAAAACAAATTCGTAGTGTGCCGATATACGCAATGTACACCCTCACCAGAGTATACACACCTGTGGATATGTCGATTCCCACGAAATGTTTTTCTTTTGCCTCCCCCTATCGCGTGGACACGCGCGCATCTTGTTTCGTGCAACATCGCGCGTAGAACGCGAAGAATCGGCCTGCCGCGCGCGCTCGCTGGCCGTTCTCACGTGTTTCCGCCTGTGCGCCGCGAAACATATATACGTATAGCAAATAAGTGCATGTAGCGCGCTGTTGCCTTGCCTCAATGTGGTTAGATCGGTTTTCCTCGGCGGGGCAATAAAAGCCCCTCTCTCAACGTTGCCGCACTCTCCTCATAGGCGGCTGCCATTCCTCGCGCATAGATATAGCCCGTCGTAACACTATCGTACTCGAGCTTGGATGTATGAGCATATCTTCAACCCGTTACAGCAGTCTTCAATGTCCGCTCGTCGGGCTCTTTCGAAGACGGTCCTTGATATTTTTGCTCGGGTCGATTTGTGCGCCGGGCCGGTCCTCGAACTCGAATGTCCCCAAAATCATTTCAGCATCGTTCAAGCGCGAATGAATAATTTTTTTTTTTCCACTCGCGAGATTCTTCACGAGTTTGAAGGTTGCATAATTCAAGTGCATTGACAATTACGTTTTTCCTTATTGCCCAAATTTCTTCGGGCGGACAATTCGACAATCGGTGAAATCCTTTTTAGGATCGTTATTTGGAGATCTTTAATTCTAAATCTACAAGCCGCGATCGTAATCAAAATAGGGGAAATGAAAATATCAGATAGAATCTCCGTTGCATTCCAACGATGGAAACTTTACTACTTTTTTCAGCAGATTTTGGCTACGAAAATTTCTCAACTATTTTTTATGATACTGATTCGGAGATATGCAATCGGAATGTGCAGAAAATTTCGTATAGTTATCCGAGTGAGGCATAAAACACGTAAAAAGGAATTTTTGTAGCGTCCCAATAAAAATTCTCCTAGTTTGTAAGTTATTTTTTTTTTGAAATTTCTATTATTCGTTGCCCGATCAAAAGTACGTCAATTTGTTGAAAGATCTCCATTGGAGACCTACAACCTAATCGACATTTGTTTTCTTCATAACGATGAAAATCGAGTAGAAAAGAAAAGGCAAAAAAGAAGTTTCGTTGCATTCGAATGATGCAAACTTCAAGAATGTTGCTATAGGCACAATAATCTATTCACCATGCATTTCGCGACTCCAAAGACTCATTTTCGGTCGATCCACGTTTTATCTCAAATTCACGAAATAATGAAAGTTCGTATGATCGGGACGAGATAAACCCCACCTATATTGGCAAACCGGCGAATCGTTTTATGTTTCCACGATCCTCGTTGCAAAGCTGTCGCAGGATCGCACCGAAGCCGTCGTCAAATGAAGCTTAGAAGTTCCATGACGATATCGCATCGTTTAATCGAAAATAAAGTGAAGCGGCCCGAATTTTCTTTGACGAATTTTGACTGTGAAAAGCACTCGGACGTTTTTAGGATCCTTTTTAGAAATCTACAGGCCAAATTTGCAGGGCAAGATTTTGAACGACGAAGCAAACGAAGAAATAAAAATTGAGCTCCATGAGAATTATTCATCGTCGAAGTATTCGGAAAACAGGCCGTGTATCATCACCCACACCGCAACTCGGCGTTTCGTCGACTTGGGCACTTGTTTGAAATAAGCTGAAGACAAATTGTCAAAAAGACAGGAGTGTCCGGCGTGCCGCGAAATTTGCATACTCTTTTATTTTCTCTTGTCCTTCTCTCTCTCTCTCTCTCTCTCTCTCTCTCTCTCCCTCTCTTTCTGTCTCTTGCTCTCGATGCGGCTACATTTCTCGAGCGCGTTAACAAGCATTCGTTATACCGATCTCGCACTTTGCGCGAGACTACAGCCGTCCGTTTTCTGTTATACCCGACGCTTTGTTTGGTACAACGGTATATAACGGCGTGATACGGCCTTTCGTATAAGAGGTTCAGCTATATTTAGTGCGATGAAAATATCATCGTACCTCCCGCATCACGGCCTCCTGGCCCGCCATTCCAGATTTAACACTATACTTCGCTCTCCTCGTCCGGACGATGGCGCGCGCGGTGGTGCCCCGAACTTTATATCCCTCCAAACGTCCCAACACCCGCGAAAACGCGGAGAGCCCGCGTACGTCTCTGCATTCTCAGCGTATATACAATTTGTCTTTCGCAAATCTTCAACAACACAAATCAGAAAAATGAACGGGGGTTGAGAGAACCTCTTACACTCGATGCCCATGTTTCATTTTTTTTCCAACCCTTCCATCCAAGAGAGAGTTGCTTACAAAACGTGACTCACAAGGAACATCACTTAAGGCCTTAGGCCACAGTAACGGATATAACATCATGTGCAAATTTAACAATTTTTTTTCGTATGAAAATGTGATTCACTCATAAAATTAGTTACACATCTATTTAGTATGAATATCGAGCTGTTGGGAAAAAAAGATATATATATATATATATTTTTTTTTTTCGATGTACAATGTAAAATGTACGATGTAAAATGGCTTTTTTTAGGCGCTCTGCGACGTGACATTTAGCATGCACAATTTTTCATCTAGAACAAAAAACATAAATTCTCGTCAATCTACATTAGAATACCTAGAGAAGTGCGTACGGAATTGAAAAAATATTGTTTTATTCAAAAGTTGTAGATATTTGAACTTAACCCTAGAACTACAGACCCATTTTTTCTACCTTTTTTTTACTAGCAGCCGGGGTAAATATTTACCCCACGCGTTTCTTGTTCGTAAAATCGTTCTGTAAGCAGTAATGAGACTCGTGAGTACAGAAATCTCTTCGTTTTTTCATGCAGAAGATAACGGTGAACAGCAAATTCAATTTCATTAAAATTTGGTCCGTGAAAAATTGATTTACATACCGGCAATTGCTAAAAAACGGCCAAACGTCATTTTTTCAAACGAAAACCGGGGCTAGATATCTACCCCGGTTTGTAGTTCTAGGGTTAAGTAATGAATTTTCAGTGAAAAATTTCGTTATAACTGCTCATAAACTGCTCATAAAATGATAAGTTTTCGATTAATCAGAAATTCCGTGCGTACTTTTCTGCGAAATGCAATTAGGAACATAACTTTTAAATTTGCAGTAAATCGAGTGAAAATCGTTGAAATTATTTGTCACGGCGTCAATTGGAAAAAAGCTGTTTCGAGAAATTTTGAGTAGTCGAACGTTTTGTACATCGAAAACAAATGTATATATATATAATTTCTAACAGCTTGATGTTCATACTAAACAGATGTGTAATTAATTTCAAGAGTGAACCACTTTTTTCATACGAAGAAAAAATTGTCAAATTCGCACATGATTTTATACCCGTTACTGTGGCCTAAGGCCTCAAGTGTCCGCTTTAGATTTTTTTGAAACTCATCTATATGATGAAACATTGAAAACTATTAAACACGTATTTTTTTGTTATCTGCGGAAAAACGTTTTTAAGGGGGGGGGGGGGGGGGGGTTAAAACCTCTCGAAGAAAAAGGCGTGTCACCCCTTAATTATTAGGATTTTTTTTCAATTCTTCTGCAGTGGCTTTTTCATCACCTCACATTAGAAGAATTTTGGTTTTGATTCATTCGCATCGGTGGACTGCTTGTGGGTGAAACTACAAAACCTCCCCTCGACATGCCTCGCTTTGAGGGGCGGTGTGCCCCCCTTGAATCGTGTTACCTCGGATAAAAAAAAATACGTGCGTTGAGGGAAATTTCAAATCAATAAGTTTCAGTCAATAAGATACAGCCGATTTCGAAAAACACTGGAAATCTCGGGCTCGACATGCTCCGGTGACGTAGATGGTTTTTTTTCTTTCAATGTTACTTCATCTGCCCCTTCGGACAATAACGATACCATCTCTTTGACTCATACCTCAAACCTGTCCCTCGAGTTTTTCAAGTTCCTGTGCGGCGCCGGCTGCACCCTCCTCTTCCGATTTAGGTGGTAGTTTTCTGGCGAGGATCCTCAAACGCATTCGAGTAATTTTAGTAGCGCAAGGCTGTCAAAGGACCATCCGCATAGAAATTCATTTTCCAACCCGAACAAACCGTGAGTCCACAGTTTGCATCATTGGAGGGCAATGAAAATTAATCCTCCAGAATTACTTCAAATTTTTGGCATACTTCGCTTACAAAAATCCTGCAATCATTTTTTAAGATCCTTATTTAGCCATCCAATATAAAAGGCAATGAAAAAGATCTTATATCGTGAACAAATGAGGAAATTGTAATGTGCAAAAGAACTTTTTTTGCGTTCCAATTATGCAAACTTCAACACCATAACAAACCCCCAATGCCCGCAGTCACCTTTGGGTAAATATCGGCGAATTCACGTAGTCCAAAACCATCCTAAAACGAATAGTCAACAATACGTCATTATAATGGGCTCAAAATGACCTTTTCGCATATACACACACATGCACGCACATTGGCATGTACATATACACAATAGATACAGACGCATGTACGCCCGCGCGCGCGTGTGTGGGTGTGTCGATCCGACTACGTTACAGCTGTGTTGTGTACACCAGAGGTCGTCACGAATCGCATGCACCACGGCCTCGTTGCGTCGTTGCATAATGGTAACGACCGGTCGTATAATGTACGTTGAAGCACGAAGAAGACGTGAAACACGCGCTAACCGTCGCAACAACAATAACAACAACAACAGCAACAACAACAACAACAACAACAACAACGATGCCTGCAGGATAAAGAATGCTAGACCTCCTGTGCTTATAATTCATTTGTAATTGGATAATATTGACATCATAAATATCGATCGGTTTATGCTCTTCAGGGTATTCAAATCGTTCGGGTATATCGATAGGGGATGTGACGAACCCCGTCATTCCCGTGTTTTTTTTTCTCCCCGCAAAACTTGTAGTGTTGATGAGGTTGGCGTTTGCATCGTTGGAATGCAACTTCAACACCATTACTATTGTAGGGAAAGTTGAAAGCTCCACGGACGGGTCGACGTGAACAGTCAAGGGCTTACAAGTAGCCGAATTTTTTTTTAATTTCGATTTTCGGTTTTCGATGAATTTTCAAAATATATTTACCATTTCAAAACAGTTTGTGAAAATGTTTGAGTCGAACCGCTCTTAAAATTGAGGGAGACATGGGCGTTGGTAGGGACGTTTCACGAATCGACGAACTTCAAACATGTTTTTCTCAAAATTGCTTTTTCAAAATTGGCGACCACGGTATCTCAAAAATCACTTCACCCATCGTCTCCATACTTTACGAGCTTCTTTAAGTTATCAAAAAGCAGTGCTCGAACGGAAGAATTTCTTTTTCGATGCATAGTTTTTTTTTATCAACTAAAATAGAGCGTTTTCTTCACGGATAATCGATATTGTCACTTTCGACAGCGGCAATTTGTTCAAAAATCGATATTTCATCATATCTTTCGTCCAAGCACTAGATAATTTTATGCAAGAAGTAAAAGTCTTTATTTCGGATGATTTGTTTCCGAGCAACAGTGGTCGCCGCGAAGGACGTTTTTTCTTACAGCGATCGGCACAAACCGTTCTATACATACACACATACTTATTTATAAATATTTTTCAATTAAAAAATTGCAAGAGATCCTCAAAACGTACTCTTTAATGTAAACAAAAAAAATTAATAACCGCACACGTTTTCACAGAAAAAATTTACGAACATTTCGCTTTGTTTCGACCACGCGCTGGGTGTAACCCATTGATGCAGAGTTACCAAACTCGAAAGTCTTTTCGTTACTTTACTTATTTCTATTATTATTATTATCTTTTTCTCCGATTGAAAAATAATACTCATAAAATCATTGCTTTTCAGTATTCAGTATCGTCATTATGTAAGGTTGTGTTATGCCAATGAGGCAAAATACCGCGGGCAACAACGATCAGGCAGACTCAATGACGACAAATGCACGTCTAGAGACCGCAAACGGCGATGACAACGTATATTTTCTAGCGCGGCCGTATCTCGCGCGATAAGGCATTCTTTTCGAGATATCTGGAACCCCCCATTAATAGTTTCTTTTGCTTGCTACGCTGAAGTGTCTCGTCGCAAGGTATTTCTGTCGAGATTGTTCGACAATTCAACTGGCTGCGACAAAAAGATGATTTATTATTATGAAAATCCGTACGGGAAATTTCGGTGCTTGGAGTGTTAAAATCGATGGATATTTATGGATTTTGGTGAAAAAGTTCCAAAAGGTACTGACATTTGTATATGACATATCAGAGTCGAGAAGATAAAGTTTTCAAGTCGCACGACACGCGAAGCTCGCGCGCCATCCAAGTTTTTGTGTTATCCGCGCACGCGCCTCTTCGCGTACGTGCGCTTACCATATCTCTGGTCTCTACTACTGGCACCTCCATCATTTCGCCTCTCTCTCTCCTCTCTCACTCCCCCCACCCCCTGTATCTGTCACTTGCTCTTTCCATCGCTGTCTATCTCTTGCCGTTTCCTTCGCTCTCTTGCTTGTCGTCTTCTCCTTCGTCTTTTTACACCTGTGTCTCTCTTATCATCGTACAAGTGTGGAGCAGTGTCCAGCTATCTGTGCGGCACATAACCACCGATTGAAGTTCGTGTAAAACATCGCACCTCGCGAGCGGAGCGTGATTTTCTAACGCTCAAAGCGAACCACATGCGGAATTTTCGACGCACGTCCTGTTCTCCTTCCTGTCGAACAGTCTATTCTATTCGATGACAGCCAAACAAACAGAGCGCACAGGCTCACCAAATTTTTAATTCGCGCTTATTCGGATCGATGTGCGCTCTCTACTAGCAGGATTTCGTTTTATTTTTTTTTTATCATGCTCGCAAAGGCAACCAGTTTCTACTGAAGCGAAACTTTGCTTATCAGCACGTGTCGGCTCGACGCAAAGTTTGAAATGTGCCTTCAATTTTTTTTCTCACGTGTCATCTGTTACCACCTGATTGGTTTTTGTTACATTACGGTATCGTGCGCTCACCGGAAGAAACTCTCACTTTTTTCGTTTCGAAAAAGGAAAATTGAAACGTATCGGAAGCGTACAGCACGAATGGGGGGTAACTGTTGTACGAATTTATCGAATTGCAGCGTCAGTAGTAGCCACGCGACTCGAACTCTCAATGAACATCGGTGATTTGAAGCGGTATTTCAAAGATAGAACAATTACGAAGAAAATGAGCAAAAAGCGGAGTTCCAAATTTAAACCCAAACTAAATGATCGACGACGCAGTGAAGACACTTATTTTTGCCGATATGGGAAAGTTTTTAGATATTTAATCTTTGAAAGAAATTCTATAACCACTCTGGCTACTTTTTCAAAGTCCCGAAATTTTAAAGAACCATGTCGTCGGGGATGAGGGTTAAAAAACGATTTTGACAGTCTCAGAGAATGCCGTTGGATTTATCTCGACATTGCAATTAGTTTTTCTGCAAAGTTGATTTGAAAAATGGCCGAAAAAGAGGCAAAAGGGAAAATGTATGGCAAACTCGGCAAAAATCGATCGTCAGTCTTCCAAATTCTGCCAAAAATCGAAGAACCATCGAAACTCCACGAATCAATCGGCATTTCAAAGAGAAAACGTTTACGAAGGGATTGCGCGCAAAACAGAGTTCCACTTCTAAACCGACATTAAATGATCGACGATTTAGTGGAAGCACTTTTTTGGCCAAGATGGGAAAAAAATTGGTTTCTTTGGGTCCAACGTCGATGTATTTTTACCCCTGAACACGAATTCACGATTTATTTCCCCCCAAAGTCTTTGATTTTAACTAAAAACTCGTCAAAGGTGTTCGAAAGACGTTTTCGCGTTTTCAACAAAAACTCGGTGCTATATTGGTAATCGATGGAAAATTGCCCATCCGATAGAACCTCGAAATTGTTCAAAACCAAAAAAAATGTCAACCTCTGGCAACTTTTTCAAAAAACCCAAAGTCCTAAAATTCAAACAGCCGTATAACGGCGCGGTTCCATTCGAGTCACGGAGACTTATTGAGTGGTTTCCGAAAAGGATTTTGATAAACTTGGATAATGTCGCTTGTTCATCCCCATATCTCGATTAGTTTTCCCGGAAATATCTATATAGAGATGTACCAGCATGCATATTCGTTGTCTCCAATCGAAGGCACCAAACCCCCGTTACTGTCATATCAAATCCCCCGATCGTTCACTCAATTTGTTTGGTACTCGATGTATATTGTACAGCAATTGTGACTCGTATAAAGTTTAGTTGGACTGCTCTGGACTTGACTTTCTTCACTTCCTAGGACGCACACACGAACGTCGTGGTACAAGGTCACGATTAAAACTCAAGTATATCGCAGTCTGCATGTTCGGGAGAGAGTAACGAACCGTGTATACCTGCGGTGAACACGATTTTCACCAATGCCCACGACTGTTTTACCCGCTACTCAATTTCAACCGAAAACAGATGCATCGACATCGAACCCTTTGGCAGTTACATCTGTTCTCGCGTACACATGTACTTGGCAAGCACACTGTTGCAGAAACACTCGTTTTACGTAGTGCATCGGCAGCACACACGACGAGAACACGTTGATGCGAAAGAAAAAGAGACGGAGGATGTCTGACTCTGCTACTAGTAATGATTTATCTGTCTTTCTCCTTCCTTCTTCTTATTCCTATCTGTCCCACTCTCGCCTTACCGCGTTTTCTTCGCATTTTCGTCGAGATCTCACGCTGTCTTGACGCTTGTCACGTTCGCGAAGTCTCGTGTATACGTGTATACCTCATCTCGTGCAACTACATGGATAATGTCGAGGAAGAGAAGATCTATCAGAAGGAGTAGCAGTGAAATGATCCAACGTGCTATGCCAATGATCCCTATCTCGCCCCTCGCCCCCCCCCCCCCCCCCCTCCCCCTATCAATGTGAAATCCATCGCTCAACCACTCAAACACCGACTCAAAAAACGATGCAACAGTGATTTTCACACAATCCACAGTTTTTATCGTCCAAGTCCTCATTGTACACGCAGTACGTTGCTTGGCTCAAAGTTCGAAAAGTGTTCACAAGTTTGCAGCTTATAGAAGCTCCACCCCGACATCTCTGTCGCGCAACTGTCGAGGGTGGTATTTTCGATAATTCGTATCGGAACACCGCCACGAATTTCACTCCAATACATTGTGGCAGCTATAACCGGGTATATAAGGCTGGCATGAGCATCGCGAGAAATGTTTATAGATTTCTATACTTGCCTTGGTTCCCCGAAGCTCGAGTTAGGTTGTTCCGATTAGCCGTCAAAATCTATTTAAGTCTGGGCCTATTTCGAGAATGGTCGACGTCGACGGCATAGCAAAGACGCGTGGCGCGACGAGACGCAACGAAACGAAAGGGGGGGGGGGGGGTCGAAACGCGGTGGGCACGAGGCGTGGGGTACACTCTTTTAGTGATTCGCGTGAATAACCAGATTCCGTACCTCCAGAAGTCATCTTTCTTACCGTATCGGCGTAAATTGAGGCGTTCGGCTAATCGTTGATCGTTAAAATAACAAATTTATCGCCTCGCTCTCGACATTCATTGGCGTTTCCTTCCCTCAAAGTGGCGTGGAACACGTATGTTGGGGCGAGACGAACAGGGCGAAAAAGAAACAGAATGCCACTCCAAGAGAGCCATCGGTCGCTTTGCAATCTCTTGCCGATTCGTCAGATTCTTCTTTCCAGCCACTCTTCGATTTCATTTTCAAATTTCACCAATTTCGACATAATTGGCGAGTTATTGAGAACAAAATCCGGCTTCGTTAATCGTCATCTTTTGCTGTCATCTTTTATGTTTCGTGTCCGATTTCTCGAAGGGTAGAGTTTCGGGGTGGTACCGCCGACACACGAATCGCCTGAAGCCAATTGAATCATTTCACTAATCTCTATCACTGATTCACGCAGCTGTACCATATACGACCAGATGTCTCGTCTAACCGGTGCAATAGGTACCACCGTGTTTATCATCGTGACATCGTGGCGTGATTAAATTACCGACGTTAAATTCAGGATGCATGACCGTGCAAGTACGAGGGAAACGGAGAAAGACGGGAATAGAGAATGAGCACCACAAGCGAAACACGATGTACTCGGCAGAGTGAGATCATCCTGGTTCGCAATAGCTTACATCATTGGTCGCTTACATGGCAGAGTGAAGCATTTTTTCACACAACTCACAATGACTATTTTTTTCATTGACAAATATTGATAAACAATGAAGTTGTTACTATTTAACCCTTCCTTGACACACTCATATTTGGCCTCGGCTCTGACACACTGGGTCAAATTGACCCAGATATACAGACTTCATCCACCTGCTCTTAACAACCCTTCGGTCGGTTTTTATAGAAAAAAATCCGGTAGGATAGACTTTGAACATTTCTCAATGTGTCTGCATAATTAAAATTCGCCAAGTATTATATCGAATTGCTGTAAAAAGTAAGTGGTCACTCTCAGTTTTAGGAAAGTGAGGATTTTCTTTCAAATTCGTGCGGCTTGAAATGACCCCGTGTGTCAAAGAAGGGTTAAACAAAGTGCCGCTGTTGCCGCGTAGCCAATCATTGTGCTTGATTCCGGTAACTAGGGTGATGTGGAATGAAAAATAGACAAATTTACCATTAGCATAGTAGTAAAACTTTCCTATGACCGGATAGTTTTTTTAATTCCTAGAATATCGATAATGGCAAGCTAAACAGAGGTTGTTCGGTTGTCTACCACAAAAGGGAAACTTTGATTATTTATTAGTAACAAATAGGGGCACATAAAAATATCATCCGGCCATATAATAGAAAATGCTGTACAGTATGCTCTATCCAAATTTCAAGTCGATCGGATGAATAGATTTTGAGATAAGATTTACGCCGTTTCGTAACTTATAGTTGCGAGAAAAATGCAAAAGAAAAAAGGGCCAATCGCGGCGGGGTGGTTGGTCGTAGCGCAGTGATCGAGATGATCCTTTGAGAAACATGCGGTCAATTTTTCGAATTTTTACAAGATGTACGAGGTTGTAGTTTGCATCGCTGGAATTCGTTGGAAATAAATATTTCCAAAATACTTTAATTCATTATTTTTGCACATTTCGCCTACGAAAAAGTCACAATAATTAATTTTTTGCGACACTTTTTTAGTTTAGCGATCTACTATATAAATCTACGAAAAAAATATATTGTAAGGTAATAAAGATAAGGAACTTTGTTGAAAACTGAAGTTCCGACCCTACGCTACGAAAGTATGCAATTTCAAAAGCGTATTTTCCAAATTTCAAGCTTTTGCAGACCCCTTTAAGGCTTCAACAGACGCCCCATCCAAACATAAAACGAAGAAAAAAACACCAAATCGGAGTAACTCGAAATGTAGCTCGAACAGACCCCAAAACCGCGATTCTTCCATTCTCTTTCATTCTTCCGTTGCAGAAATGTGGAGCGACCATATCACACGATTTGCGATTTTGAAGGTGGGGAGACGACAGTGGTGAGATACTTATGTAATATTGAGCGATACGGTACATAGCAAATTTGCACTCGCTGCGTGCCGATCACGTACAAGTGACGTTAATATGCAATAAATTAGCCAGTCTCCCACGCGGGAGGAACACCGCGGAGCGCGAACGTCGACGAGTCTGTATTACGGTATACGCTTCGTGTTAGTCACGCTCTCGTAGTCATCTCTCGCGCGCGGGCCTTTCGGCCCTCCCAGTCAACGGATACAGCATCGTTATTTGCGCCTTGGTAAAACAAAACTTTGACTTCAACTTTCTGACGGATCGAACAGGGTACGACAAGCTGAAGTATTACGAGCTTACTTATCTCCGATCGCAAACGGGAAGACAAGAAAAAGTGAAATGGTAACCAATATCACTGGTTACCGGGTTGCATACGAATGAGCCACAACATCTCATTGCTGAGGCTAACATAGCCTTACCGTTTACAGGCGGACCACTCTTTCGGATTCTCGGCTGAACCAATTGAAATGGATTGATCCAACGCGAATCCTCCAATTGATTCCCATGCCTGGCCTTAGCCACAAATGTCCGTTATTTTCCTGCAAGTTGTGACAACCCGTTATTATGAGCCTCCGGGATCGCGACTGCGGGTCCAACCATCTAAAAACCAAGCGGGTTATCGAAGTTGAAAATAAATACGAGATAGAAAATCTATGATAAACAACGAGATTTTTACGTCACTCTTGAAAAATGAAGGTCGATTTAAAGAAGGTGAAATCGTCATCGACCGTTGAATGTTTCTCATCAAATCTCCTGTAAATTTGGAAACAATCCATCGAGTGGTTCTCGCGATATCATGTCCACTGACATTGCTGGTGGTGCTGGTGCCGCTCGCTCGGCCGCCTGTTAGAAGATGTAGCTCATTCAATTTTAGGAATATTTAAATGAAATTTTCCGGCCACACAGTTAAGAGGTGATACCATTGAATGAAGATAGTTTTTGAAAATACCATTTTTTACTCTTCCAGGTAGATGTAGACCGTTCAATAGAATCCCTCTTTTTTGTCACACACTCGTACGGAGTAACTTGCAAACGAGACTGCTTGAAAGAACATTATGAAGCGGTTTCTATCGTTGAGTACTCGTTTGACACACGAGGTTTAAAAGTTACAAACCGCCAGCTTTATATCCAAAGTGAAGGTTACACGCTTGAATTTGCAGCTATGTTGTTGGCGTTGCTTGTGGGTGCGCGTGCCTGGACGCGTCTACTTAGTAGTACCTAGTAAAACTTGGCGAGCAGTCTTCAAGCAATTAGCAGCCTAATCCTTTCGGGGGTCTCGATTCGGGCGAGTCCTCTTGGCTTTTAAGTTTGTTGGGCATTTTTACACGTGTTCCGTGTAATCGCGACAATGTCCGTTTCAAATCAATGACTCGTTTTTCACAACCATTTACAACATGTTCTCCTCGTGCCGTCAACTTAGCCTTATTTGTTTTATTACAATTTCGTTCGGCAGCGTTGGACAGTTATTTCGTTGATAACTTTTTTCTACTTCATTAAAACCAATTAATTCCATGCGACCGTTGTTCCATGAATTTTCAACGATGACTACGAAATATTTCGAAGCCATGTAGAAATGATTGTAACATCGGTTCGTAATTGTGTGCGGTGCAATTGGACAATGCATCACTGCGTTATATTTACAACAGTTGAGCATGCGTTTTATCGATGATACATCGAGCATATCCATACATTGATCATCAAAAAATATTTTCACCGAATCACTCGTGACCCGCTCTCCCCGCTCGACGCGACTCTCTTTTGCCTTCCGCTTATCTTCATGTTTTTCTTTGTCTTCGTTAATTATCAATTTTTATTGACTTTTGGACCATGAACTTGCCGCACGCGAGAGCAACGTACGTAAAAAAAAAAGCACTCTCGAGAGACGTGGCTGATATGAACCTTCGAGCTACGAAAGGTCGCTCGGAGGTCTCTGGTGCATTTGGCGAAGGCCGCCGCGGCTTCTCTCGTCGCTGAATAAATACATTATTGCTTTAATCCGTCGTCATAACAAATTGGTATCGCGCGAGTTTTTTATTCCTCGGTTCCCGTGCATTGGTACCCGCAGTATAGCCCGCGCGCTCAGCACACATATGCGGTAGTGTTGTACTTGGATTATGAGCTTACATCGATGTCGCTAAGTTATTCTATTAAACCGTTGAATTTCAAGCAGCCCTGACAACACTCGTAAGGAAAAACATTGATTTTGTATTCCCGTAACGTAATAATAATAATTGAAGAAAAAAAAAATTAAAAACAGTTTTCAGTATACTTGTGAGTAATTGCATTCGGTATGAGACGACCCCAGTCGTGCTGTATTAACTTTTCTCCCTCGGTCCTGAAGTTCCATCAAGAATCCCCAAGAATTTGCCGACCCCAGTAGGCAAAGGTGAGAGGTCAAAAACTATTGTACGCGCAAACTCGGCCATGCCGTCCTCGTGTCGAGAGGTCGCCCACGCACGAAACCTCAGAATAAAAATTTTCCGTACACCTCGCATTACGGTATGAGCGGGTTTGTTGGAGTCTCGGGCTCTCACATAATGTAACAATACTATCTGAAAATAGTCTCCCACGTGCGTAAACACGTCAACGCCAATTGTACACACACACACACACACACACACACACACACTGCACAACGCATGCGTCTATTCTTTTTTCGAAATTGAGAACAACTCAAAAAACAAGGATCAAGGGGGTGAAATCCCGAGGGGCCTGTACATCAAGGACTCGTGGCGGCATGTACCATGCCTCGAAAGTTCGTAAATATCGTTTCCAGCTGACTTTATACATGTATAAGCGCCCTTTGACAATTTTTTCACAGTTTTTCCGTAAGGAATCCTGATGACACGGAGCTTTGCCGGTTGAATTTGGCCATGTCATGTATGTATCTACATATGCACACGTATACATGTGGATATAGATATACATAAGTCACGTTCACGTATAAACATACGCATGGATATGCGTATGTATGTCTGTAACACACTCATGAAGTAAATATATAGGGCATATTAGCGTACATATTTGAATATATGTACATCAGCACTCATACGCTCGCTCCGGAGCATCTGAAATACATCCATTAGTATGCCTTCGTGTGGGAGAGTGTTGATATATGTTGGTGCAGCATGTATACGTGTATATGGCGATGAGAGGGTTAAAGAGGAAGGGCGGATAGATATACACGAGTGCCCCGACTATATATACACACACACACACACACATATATACACATAGATTTTAGGGGTGACTGGCATTGATCGCACACTACCATCCTATGAGCAACCCCTAATAACACCCTCTTGCCTACCCTTTCTGCCCCTTCCTATCCTGTGTATACCGGCAAACTGTGTACCCCCTTCCTCCCGCCCTTTCTATTTCTATCCTTCGCTTTTCTCCATTCATACACGGAGAACGGCCTTTATACATATGTGTGTGTGTGTGTGTGTATGTGTGTGGTCTGTGGACACACACAGCGCCGTTCCATCCCTGTTTTACACATTCCGTGCTCGAAGAAAATAAAAGTGCAAGAGGGATGAAAGGCAGCGCCCCAACTGTAGTGCGGTGGACCCTTCGTCTCTTGGCGCTATAACCCAATCCGAGTATGTCGAATGCAGTGGTGCTCAGAAATCTTCATAGATCAATTATTCTTTTCCCCAGTCGCGTTGTGATCGCCGTTCCATTTGCGCTTACGATACAATCCAACGGCGTCAATTCGGCGATCTTTGGATCATGAACATGCGTGAAAACGGATTTGCCATGGTCGTTTGCTCGTTTGTCGTTGGACTCACTGAAGTTGAGCTCAACTTACTTCAATTGGAGTAGAATGAATGTTTTCATTCGACTCCTCGGGTAACTTCGATGGTAATGCTAAATCGAACCAATGTCATCACAATGGAGCTCCTTTGGATCCACATTGGAGACGTAAACTTGGATTTGTAAAAGACATGTCTATGTATAAGACCTCGGGACATGTGAAACGCTTAATGATTTTCATACAATTGTCGCAAAGATGGAACTGTTTGGATGAATGAAGGATCAAGGATGTCCTATTACACGAGTTAATATTTAATAATACGCGTAGCATTAATGTTAAGAAACTTGTGTAGAATTAATTGAGGGCTAGTTGGGAATCACTTTTCTTTTTTTGCTCATTCTGGACTCGTAAAATGTTCTACGCGATTCAGATCGCATGGAGTGTTCGATATAGTTGTCCTGGTGCACGCATACGCTCCTTCCAATCATCGATAACCTAACAGAGAATCCGTCTATGGCGTTCTTTTTCTTCTTTCTTTTCCTTTTCTTCTTTCGGTGACACGTTTACTCATCATCGAGGGGTTGATGTTAATAGCGTTCGTGTTCCAAGTTGAGATCCTTCATCCTTTCGCAAATTACACGTGTATACGATACATACAAATGCGTATGATGTACGCGCGGCCCTAGCTTTATTACATGCCTCGTAATCCACTGTGCCCGCTCAAATTCGTTCACCGTGCGAAATGTACGAAAAACTACGAAACAATCAGGAGGCTTACCTGCATATCTTCGTTACTGGGTTGCTCTGGTAGATTATGTCAGGCACGTCAGGTTGACTATTTGGAACTTTTATCTGCTAAGTATATATCGGGTCGACTGGCATCTTGATACATGTATACATACATACGAACATCATTGATGGCCGATCAGCTTCATCGTCACCCTCTCTTCTCGCTTTATGTGTCCTCAAATGATGATGGCTCATGACGTTACACCAGTCGTGTCCATGATTTTTTTTTGCTCTCGCGTGGAATCTGCAAGGTCTGCGAATTCTATTGCCCTCTTGGCATTTTCACCGCAAATCGAGAATTTTCCTAATCTCGACAAGTTCTATACATGTTTGTGCGCTGCCTTGGATACGTGTATGTACTGGAGTTATTGCATAAAGTTTGGGGTAATGGTGTTATCAAAGACGCGTTCTAATTGACCATCGTGTTAACTGGAATTCCTGGTATCTGCAACCTTGACCGACTTTCCAACTTCCACCGCGGCAAAGATTGATTAGATTACACTCAATGCATTCAAGTTATGATATCATCGATAACGCGTTCGAATCGCTCTAAGAGTACATAAGTATTATTACATATAAAAATGTGCAAACGTAATCACTCACTTTTTTTTTTTTTTTGCTATTGCACATTCGGCGTGACGGTAAAAAGAGTTTTGACGAAATTTGAAATAAATTTGTTGACGTACTGTCAAAAATCGAGTGCATCAGTCAATTCCTAATCCTACAATTCTAACGACGTTACAGTGAGAACAATTTATTACTTTCATTCGGTATAGTTCATGCGCCGATGAAGACAAGAAAAGTTGCATGCTCCACACTTTAACCAGACACCAATTATAATACACACATTATACTATATACTGTACAGTAATACACAGCACCTTAACATGACCGATCGGTCTGTGGTCTGACAGATCGTTGCCTGTCCCCAGGAGGCATACTCCGTACTTTGGACAACCGGACTACCGACTCTACGAACTCAACAAGAGATTACAACAGCGGACTGAGGTGAGTTATTTATTGTGATTTAATTTCTCAATTATTATTGTAGCTTTTATAGTATCTAATGTCTTATCGAATATACGACGTTCTTGCGATGCTGGAGAAGTTGAAATACATCGTTGAAATACACCAAAAAATTCGTGTGAAAAAAATATTTTCAATCTTTTCGCTATTTCGTATTTGGTATTTCACCGTTCAAAATTCGACGTTATTGAAAAATATTATAAAAAAAAACAGTTATTATTATTTAAACGAAGTATCGGCGTTGCTCCTCCATGGCCAATCGCTGTAGGTGGTCCTCGTAATTAGGGTCATCTGAAATGTCATTTTTTTAATTTACTTTTTATATAATATTAAACGAGCCTTTGTATGATAGGATACGTTTTCGCTCAGGGTAATATAAAATATGGTTAAAATATGATTTAAGTTACTATACATTTCTCTCAGTGGGTAGAGGAAAAACTGGATTTTTAACAAAGGAAAAACAACTTTGATAATTTGTGTCTAACAAATGGAGTAACGTGAAAAAGGTCTATCAAGCCATACAATAGAAAATGTTGTTAACTGTGCTCTTTCCGAATGTAAACTGAATCGAACGAATAAATTTTTAGATACGGCTTCCACCGTTCCATAAAACCTAGGTTCGAGTACAATCGAAAAGAAAAAAAAAGGGTGAATTCTCGGGCCATCTGGTGGCCCGTTTGCAAAACATATATGCTGTAATTTAAAGTGAAGACCCTAGGCTATAAAGTTACTTAGCCAAGTAACGAAATTCCAAAATATCAAGCTTATGCAGATATTTACAATGATATATTACGCATATGCCAAATATATAATTCCATTGCGACAAATAAAAGACTCGACTTAATCAAAATTAATTTTTATTAGAATTTATCAGAAGTAAACAGTTTCCCTTGAGGCCAGTCGTGATCAATTGAAGAAGAAGAAAAAACTTACCTCGCAATACTGGTTGTAAGAATAAAGGGAATATGAGTTTTGTCGGCGCGAAAGCGAATTATTGCCGATATCTCGATACGAGAAGGATTCACATAGTCTGAAATGAAGTGCAGATACAAGCAACCGTGACGGATTATGGTTTAAAACATTCTAGCGAGACTCTAGGCTCTGCCGCGTTGAATTAGGGGAGCCCATCGCGCATGTGTTTCTAAATATATAAACTGTTTGTCAAATTGTGACTGGCCGAGACGTAGAATGGTGCCAACTTTGCTACCTCGGCAAACAATAAATTTGCGTAGAAAAGTGCGTTGCACGGAGTGGCGACATTGGCCCATATTTTTCGCGGGATAAAAATATTCTTGGGCATGATGATAGTTGGCGAGCCCGATGATACAAAAGTCTTATTGCGTTCATTAGAGGCGCGGAATTACGAAGGTCGGAGCGCTTCGGTTGGGTCAACTGACGGTTTATGCATTTTCTTTCAACGAACCTCAACAAAATTCATACGAGGTATAGACTTATTCCGTAGATGGTAATTTTTCATAAACTATACAATTATAGAGCAAAATTATGCGTTTTTGTATTTTTATAACGCAGATAAGAAAAACTTCCCGGTTAATACCAACTTGACAAAGTATAACACTGTCGATGATTATTATGAAAAAAAGTGCGTCAGTGAATGTTTTATGCAACTCAGAATGAAACGTTGAGTAATTTATAATTATGCCTATTCATATTTGTGCCACAAGATTATTTATTTGTACCATTTATCAATATCAAGCGTTGTCGAAATACGGCAATTTCGCGGACATTGAGGTTGCCAGCAATGCTCTTTATTCGCCAGCCAAGATTCGTAGTCTTTTATCAAACCTTGATGGTTCAATATTGAATATATATGGTTTATGATGAGCAACGGGGGGTTTTTTCCCCCTAAATGTTCACAAAGGTTTCTTTTGCGTTAATTCGTTGTTAGAAATGGTTTATCTTGTTGCCAAATAGCAAAAAAAATACATCACCCGTAGTGTGAACGTCCTGCCCATCCAGCCGCACGTAAAATTACACGTACTAAAGTTTTTTTTAAATTCGTAATATATATATATATATTTCTTTAAATCTTGGATTGTGGCTAACGATCCGACCTCCTTAAATGGCGGTTTGATTATAAAGGTGAAAAATAATTTGCCGATAAAGAAGCGATTTGCAACTTTGAAAAATACATTAAATCCTTCATCAATTGAATACTAATTACAAATCCGGGAGAAAGGTCGAAAAACGGAAACGGAATTTCGATTTGAAATTTGGCATATGCGCTTTCTTTTTATATTTTAAGACATCCCCTATACAAGGATTTTTGACGACGAGCCATACTTTTCGAGATATCGATTTTTTAAGTTTTTGCTTAACGCGCTCCTACTATATCTATAGTTGACGGGCTCAGCTTCGGCTACACCTATATATGTTATCGCCGTTTTGTGCGAATGGTGGTGAGGTGCGTGGAACACTGGTGTGGACAAAGGGCGCCTCGGATGGGCGTGCGGAATCGTGAGGTGCGTCGAACGCTGGTGTGGTGGTCGCAGGGCATCTCAGTCAGAGGATGTGCGCGGAATATTCAGAGACGCGGAGGTTCATTTTTTTTCCACCATTCATTTTTTATAGGTGTAATAGATTTCTAGAGTTCATTTATTAGTTTTAAATCTCGTTGGGGTTTTAAATATTTTTGAGTTTCTCTAGGTTCTGTTTTTGTTTGTTTTCTGCCAGTTTTTGATTTTTCGGATTTTGCATGGTGCCTTCTTGGTGCGTAATGCTTGGTAACCGGCCGCGGCAGCGATGGTCGGAGGGTTTCTATCGCTTAAACTTGACGCAGATCCGCACAAGGGGGAGAGCGCGATAACATATATAGATATAGCCAGAGCTGAGCCCGTCAATTATAGATATAGTATAGAAGCATGGCAAAAAATAACTTTCAAAAATCGATATCTCGAAAACTATGGCGCGCCGCCGAAAATCCTTTATTGCAGGGAAGTCTCATAGCCTTGAATTGAAAGCGCATGCCAAATTTCAGATCGAAATTCGGTTACCGCTTTTTGGAACGTTCGGACTTTATAATTGCACTTACAAAAAGTACGAAAAGTGATAAATCGAATTAAAAACAAAGGGGTGCGATTCCAATGAAAAAATAATTTACACGATGCATAATCATTTGATTTTTAGGGAAGGGCCGGTTTCACCGTTGTAAATAGTTTTTCAAAGGTCACGATCTTTTTCACGTCACGGTACCTCTAGCGTGTAACATTTTTTTAGAAGCAAAAATTGCGCAAATAGAAAAATATATATACGTTGTCGACCAGGAAAAAATCCGCTAAAAGTTGCACGAAAAAAAAAATCCAAAAAGGACCTTCTTTACATTGCCGAGTGACTTATCAAAAAATGCAGATTTTTGTAATACAAATTGCTCATAGTCATGCAGTATTCTTCTATATTTTGGATCTTACTCAATTTTTCGAGTACCGTAACGTGGCTACTTTGAGATTTGGGGTAACTTTGACAGGTTTTGGGGCTACTTTGGCAGAGTGCAAAAATACGGTTTAAATGTGTGCGCAGCGATCCCGCGTGACCTTCTGTGACAGGAGGCGGGTGCGGGGAATAAACTTGAAACTTTATTATAATACTGCTAAAGTTGATTGTAATGTTGTTCAAGTTGATTTTGATCTCAGTGATAATTATAAGACTAGGTACGTGATATTTTTATGTAGAATGTTTCCTTAAGGGAGGACACCACTGTAACTGCCCATTTTCCGACCGGTTTCTTTGGATCAAAAAAAAAAAAGAAATGAACAAAATACACGGTCGAGAGAACTTTTAGATTTATATAAGGTATACATTAAAGTGTGTAAGAAAAAATCTATTTGTCAAAAGAATACAAAATGGCGGCGCACGAGTCAGTATAGCACTTCTGGTTTTCAGCTAACCCTCTCCGCGGCACGCAGTAGAACTGTCGTAAATTTAGTCCTGGAACTAACAAGGAACATCCCTCAGGTGAAACCTTTCGATTTTGTTGAAATTTGGATATGTTATAAAGCACCGAACAGTAAGCGATACGCATTTTTTTTTATCGGCGGAAAAACGGTTTTAAGGGGTAAAACCACCCCTCGGAAAAAGGCATCTTTAGGGGTAATATAGCAGCTTCACACACAAGGGTCCACCGATTTGAATGAAACAAAAACGCAAATTCTTCTAATCCGAAGCAATGAAAAATCCACTATGGTGATATTGCAAAAAAAAAATTAAGGGTTGGACCACCCTAGAGATGCCTTCTTTCGAGAGGTGGTTTCACCCGTTAAAACCGTTTTTCCGCCGATAAGAGTGAAATATTTTCGTTACTTATATTAATTTTAGCAGTCAAGTACGGGGTGGGGGGGGGGGGGGGGGGAATGAAAGATAATTTTCAAAATATATCTACGAGTTCGAAAAAGAAGTCGGTTTTTTTTACCATAATTTTCATATTCCAATTCATCGCAAAGCGCGCTCGTACTTGACTGCTAAACCAATCTAAGAAGCTACAGTTCAAATTTCAAGTCGATTGAACGAAAATTTTTCGAGTTCTGCTGCGTGCCGATATCAAAATCATGGTTCTGAGAAATCCATTTTATTTATTTTCGTGCAATTAAGAAAAAAAAGTTACACGAAATAAGGCGAATATCTGCTTTATGATATACCTTTTATCCAAATTTCAAATAAATAATCCAGTAGACAATCAAAAATCGGTAAAAACGACCTTTTTCGGCCTGTCACAGTAGTGTCCTCCCTTAATAAAGATGCAAATTTGATTGTAAAAAATTGTTGTTTTTCATTTGATTCCACGTATAATGCATAACATATTACATTTTTATCAAGATTTTCAACAAAGTAATCCGTAAACGTTGACATCGGGTACATTTCAATGCCCTGTCAAAGAAGCCTCGATCTAAGGGTTACTTTGACTCTTAAAAATATATATACGCTAGTCCAATAAATTAAAAGAACAGAAAGTTTCTTGCATTTTTTTAAGTGTTTTTCGAAGCGCTGTATCTGTGAGAAAAAATGTCGTATCGAGGTGAAAAAAAAGCATTTTGAAGCTTCGAGTTTCTGGTTTTGAGATCTGTCTGCAACATTTTTCGTGAGCTATGGTTATCGCGCAATCATGAGAAATAACGCAAGAAAAAAAAAGTCCAAATTTTTTTTTGTTTCTTTTCAAGATTCCACGAGCTCAGGACTTTTTTTTCAGTTAAATCAATGGATAGGTCAGTTAGCTTTTTTGTTCAGCTTCAATTTCGTTTTTTATTATTCTCTCTACGTCAATTTTTTGCTGAGATATCCTACCTTGAATGTCAAAGGATCCTTTTGTCTTTGATCATCGATATCTCAGCAACCCATGATCGCACGAGGATTTAAAGGGCAGCTTCGAAAACTTCAATACATTTCCTAAAAAATTCTTTCATTGATTTTTGAGGATTTTTTTTTCACCCTCAACATTGCTATGAAAAAAGTACAAAAAATTGACGTTTCAGGGCTTTTCAGTGAATCTACCACTACACTACAGGCGTCAATGGAAAGACTACGGTTGCCAGCTTTTTCTTCAGCTTGATGTATCACCAATAGCGCTGTAAATTTTCGAATTGATCTGTCGCATTGTTTTTGCGGACCGATTGATCAAAGTTTACAAAGCAATTGAAGGAACGCGTCTATTGTTCCTAAACATCGTGTAATCATAATCAAAATGAAAAGACCAGCGTTTTCGACTTTTTCACAACTTTGCACTAACTAGTTACTTGTTAAAATATGAAAGAAAAATGCGAAAAATTTCCTATTTTTTTTTTAATTTGTAAAACGTTTCAGGTAACAACACTGACTCATTTTAGACACGATTCGGTCTTCGCTCGCCACAATTTAACTCGTCGTTATTTTCGTTAATTCAAAGTTGATACCTCCACGCTGTATTCACTAACCTATCTGAGAACATTTATGCGAGTATCTCTCGATATTTTCTGAGAAGGTTATCAGGGTTACAAAAGAAAGTTCTCTCCGAACCTCTCTTTTTCGGAAGGAAAAATTCATTAACAGTTTTTTTTCAAAACTAATATTTTTCCTTTTTGGTCAAATTCCTCGATGTTTCGGCAGGAATATTCATCAATAGTTTCTTTAAACTTTAACTTTCTTTTTAAGTATTGCCTAGGTGACCTTGCATTTTGCCAGTTTTGACATTTCAAAAATGCCTCGGCGGCATTTATCCGGGGCAGAAATCGCTCGGCTAATGACTCTTATCGGAGAGGGGTACAGTTATCGGGTTGTCGGTGAAAGATTGGGCGTTAGCGCATCGGTTGTGCAACACACGGTATTGAATACACAGACACACACACGCGCGCGCGCGCGCACACACACACACACACACACACACACACACACACACACAGAGGCGCGTGTGCACAAAAAGCGTAAATCCGACTGTGCAACCTCCACGTGGTACAATATCGGTAACGCAAATGCCGGCGGTCCACAATTGACAATCAAAATCGTGTCTAAAATGAGTCAGTGTTGTTTCCTGAATTGTTTTGCAAATTTAAAAAAAATTGAAATTTTTCAAATGTTTTCTCAAATTTAACAAGCAACTATAGTGCAACGTTGAGAAAAAAGTCGGTCATTTCATATTAATGATGATTACACGATGTTTAGGAACAATAGTTCCTTGTTCCTTCAATTGTTTTGTAAACTTTGATCAATCGGTCCGGAAAAACAGAGCGACAGATAAATTCGCGAATTCACAGGGCTATCGGGGATACATCAAGCTAAAAAAACCTGGCAACCCTAGTCTTTCCATCAACGCTTGTAGTGTAGTGGTAAGTTTACGGAAAAGCCGTAAAACGTCAATTTTTTGTACTTTTTTCATAACAATGTTGAAGGTGAAAAAAAAATTCTCAAAAATCAATGAAAGAATTTTGTAGGAAATGTATTCAAGTTTTCGAAGGTACTCTTCAAATCCTTGTGCGATCATTGGTTGCTGAGATATCGATGATCAAAGATAAAAGGATCCTTTTTCATTCAAGGTCGGATATCTCAGCAACAGATTGACGTAGAGAGACTAATAAAAAACGAAATTGAAGCTGAACATAAAAAGCTAACTGACCTATCCATTCATTTAACTGAAAAAAAAATCCTGAACTCGTGGAACCGTGAAAAGAAACAAAAAAATTTGGACATTTTGCCGACAGATCACAAAACTAGGAACTCGGAGCTTCAAAGTGCTTCTTTTTTTCGATACGACCGTTTTTCACAAAGATACGGCGCTTCAAAAATCACTTAAAAAATGGAAGAAGCTTTCTGTTCCTTTAATTTTTTGGACTATATATAAATATATAAAATTGTGGACAGGTGGTGGGGCTTGACTTTCTTGAACATTTGATAGCCAAAGGATACATTGTTCTATCGAAGCAAAAAAGTTAGAATTTAGGATGTTAAAAAAGTTGCCTACACAAAACTTCCAAAACCTGTTCAAAGTACCAACCAAGTTTTACGGTACCGCGTAACGTGTCCTGAGCATTGAAAGAGCCGTGGCACTGTAGTGGCAACTCGTCCGTTTTTCTTTTTTCGAGAATAAAAAAACCTCAACGAATAAAGCATGCAGTCTAAAATTGGAGGCATTCGTTCGTCCAAATTACGTAAAAATGGCCACAGCAGTCACTCCTAACCGAAGAGGCAATTACGGCGGATATCGTTGAAAACTTGGCATGTCTCGAAGTAATAAATCATGTTTGCGGTCATATCGTCATTGCGAATCTCCTTGGACACTGGCAACGTGTGTATGTGTGCTTACGCGGTTCACCGAGGCCGGCACTAGCTCAACGCTTTCCTTCGCGGTTCACCCCCTCGAGGTGTACGAATTCTCTTTACCCTCTTTACCGTGTATCGAGCCTCCCTCACTTGACAGCCCCACTGCGGGACTGCCTTTGCCACCCCCTGGCCCTCCTCTAAACTCATTAACCCTCGACAATGACGCCTCCTGACGGCGACTATGACTGGGGCATTCCATACACATTTATATGTGCCTCGTGGAATAAAATTGAAAACGTCACAGAAGTCCTTGCCTTTTTTTGTTGTCAAATGTTTCAATTAACTTTAACGCTGTTGTGCTGAACAAATGTACTCCCATTTTTACGAGCAATATCAATGCGTATTTTGTTGCCAGTAATTCTTGTCCCTGTTGACAGGAAAGGCTTTTTACACGAAATAAAATCGATTCATTTTCTATATAAAATAATATTTTATATTTGAAGATAATGACTTGAATATTACATATAATTTTTTATGCAATATTTTATAATAATAATTAAGGTACGATATTATTTTTTGTATTGTTTATAATGTAATATCTCATATAATTAATATTTCATATTTTAAATAATCATTTGCGTCTCTATATCGCTCTCGTGTTTACGGTGTTGAAGTTTGCATCGTTGGAGTGCAATGATTCTTGATTTGTTCGCACATGTTTTTTTTTATTTTTATTTTTATTATTATTCATCATCTTGTATTGCAGACTCAGGTTGTCGATCTTTAAAAACGTTCGAGTCATTTTCATAATTTCAATTGTCATATTTATTCGCAACGATAAATATTTATCTACTGGTATAAATGATACGCGAATCATCCAAATGTAGCGTAGTGAGGTATACGCGAAAAAATATTTATCGATGGAACAATTAAGATGATGAGATTTGAATAAAGTTCCAAGCCACACCTATTTTCGATTAGAAGTCGTGTCCTTTTTGACGAAGTTCAATATATTTTTGACTTCAACATAAAATTTCCCTTGAGTGAATCAAATGCCATGCATCTTGAGTAAATGTTCAAAAAGTTAAAACACGGTTTTTCTTCCTAGTGTGTTTATTCTGTGTATTCTGATCGTATCAGTCGTAATCGGCATTTCGGCGAACGAAATACATTGTTCCATTGAATATCAACCAATGTTTCAGTATATGCTGAGATCGAAACGAACCATTTCGTTGATGGTATTCGATCGTTTACTTTTCTTTCTCGTTTACATACGTTTGTATCCAGAATTGAAAACGGAATTGAAGACATTTTCACCAAAAACGTCCAAACGAGAAGTACCCTAGCAGCAGCTGTTGTCCTCGTGAACATTTAAGGACAAAAATGTGTAACGAAGCGCAACGTTTGTGCATCATTGCCGTATAAGTCAGCAGTGACCTGTCTCGTTCGCTCTCAAACTTACGTCTCCTTCTCCCCGCGTAGAAATTCTTAGGGTTAGCCTGATCCGGCCCCGATCGGGCCTGAAGTAATTAGCTCTCTACCAAATCAGGCAATACCAAAATCGCCCTACTCAAACCATCCCTAACAAGATCCTACTGAGGCTTTCCCCGATAGGTCCCTACCAATACTTGCCCTGATAAGCAGTAATATAAATTGTAGTAGAACTCTAAATTAAGTGTTTCACTTCAGTTTGGATTTTTTGAAATATTTTATGCATATAGTATACTTGGATTTATAGGGTATATTGTACGAAAATAAAGATTTATTCGAATCGAATCTTTATTTATTCAATTTTAATGTACTTAATATTCGATAAGAATAGTCGAAACAAATAAGAGCGTAGTAGGTAGGCCGTCAGACAAGGAAAAAACCTATTTGATTTAAAAAGGACCTATTCAAATTAAATATATTTTTGGCAGTGCAGGAAAGGCGATAGCGGTCTGACCGAGGAACCCAGTAAGGGCCCGATCAGGCAACCTGCCAAGGGCCACGTCAGGCAACCAGTTCAGGCCCCTATTTGTGACACAACGTTACATTTTCTAGCAGGGCCCTTTCAGGCTGCCTTATGAGTGCCCTACCAGGGCAGTCCAGCCACCTGAACGCGCCCTGAATCGAGCCCTACCAAAATTTTTACGCGGGGGTCCCTTTATCTCTTGCGGCCATTACCGAACTATCGTTAATCCCGTTCTGCTCGTCGAAACTTCCATGCGATCGTACGTATTCTAATCGTTTGCAATCGGTAGACGTCCGAACCTTACAGTAACACGAGAAATCGCAATTCTTTCGACCTTTCGTATTTCAAATATGCCGCAGATTCATTTTACATTCGTTGTACGCGTGAGTGGAAATAATTACAACGCGAAAAAACAATTTTTATCCGGGCGAAGCTTCTGCTTCCTCTCTCGCAGTTTTTTCTCATCTCCCTATAGCCCTTCAACCCTTCGCGATTCGCGTGATGCTGACCCAGTAGTGAAGGATAGTGCTATATAGCTTCACAATGCTACTGTTACACCTCCCCAGCACTTCAGGAATAATATCGACTCGTTGCCAACAGAAAGACGTCACTCGAAGTGTTGAAGGGTGCAGCTTGCGATCATTCGTTCCTTCGCGCGAATGATAAAGACTTCGTGTTCTCTCGTGAAAGAGGAATGGCGTACGCGCCATGAGAACAGGTATGCTGGCTATGCCGGAGGGGTATGTTGAACCATAAAGCGAGAAATTGTCCTTTATTGAATACAAAAACGTTTTGCCCATCCGCAATATTTTGCAAAACGTGTCAAGCTTACCGGCTATAACTATATTGAATGGTATATGTCATTTGAATGCCCGTAATCAATTCCTCCGCCGATACGAGACTATTCTCCTGAAAGTCGTTCTTAATGTCCATAACTCCATGGGGAATAAACCCAAGAGTTCCAACTGAACTATAATGTGCATACGATACGTCGTTGAGCGTAGACAGCGCCCTCTGCTTCCTAGGAACTTATGATGTTGAAGTTTGCATCGTTGGAGTGCTGCGGAAATGAATTCTTTTTTCATTGTTCAAATTTTATTTTGCCGTTTTAATCGGTGAACATCACTTGAACGTTTTTACGTATTTTTATTAGACATTTATCACCTTAGTGTGTAAAAATAATGCTATGGATGATGATGAAAATAATGCAATGAAAAATTAACAAACAAAAAATCGTTGAAGGAAAATTTTGGGAACCTTCTTCGATTTAAATCGCATCAGTGAAAATCTAATAATCGTTTGTTATTTATTTTACTGCACCATGACATGTCACCACACACGTCCACACTCACGGAGCGTGCAGGTTATGTTTTAACGCGCCGAGTTTTTCCTCGCGCCTTTTCACATATTTTCGATTCGAACGTGGTAAGAATTCTGAAACGGCGTTAATCAGTGCAGAATCCAATTGGATCCCAATGAGGACCAATGTACGATGCCCCTAAGAAATCCCCATAAAGATGCGAGTACATCTTGTGACTCCGAATTTCTGCACGGGGGGATCACGAAAGGATATCCTTTTGGGGGCATCCAACAAAATTCGTTTGAGGATTTCAAATAAAAAATCTCAAACGACGTCGAACGGGAAATAGCGTGAATTCACTTGGATTCCAATGTGGATTCCCTATACGTACGGCGTTCCTGTGAAATCCCTATAGGCATTCGGTAGGATCTGAGGACTGGCCAACAAATTTCAGCACGGGCAATTGTTGCTCGCATACGACTCCGAATTCCATTAAGACTTTTCCTTCAATCGCGTTTCTTTGTTTTTTTTTCTCCAAAATATATGTCGTATTGCTATTTCATTGGAATGGCGAATAAATGTTAACGAGAATTTCTTGGAATAAGGGCTCAAGACGCGAGAAACACGGCCGCCCGGGAACATAAATAGAGGCAAACAAATATAAAAGAAACTTGGGAGTGCCTCGGGAAGATTTTGTGCTGCTGGGCGTTCTCTCTTCGCGGTGGTGCTCTTTTAGTGGAACGAAATCGTGGGTTTAACGTATATATACGTATGCGGGTATTCACAGTTATACCTGAAGTACTTCCACGTGCTTTCTCTCTGTACTTTCTCGACGGTCTCGGAAGACTTAGCGGCTTCCTTTCCCGTTGGGGCCTGTCGAGATAAGAAACGTGGCTTAGGCCTCAACACTGTCGCACTTACACACCTGGTTTACACCGTGAACGAGCATTCTGTCTCTCCCTCTCTCTCTCTCTCTCTCCGTCCGCCTCTTTGGGTCCCTCTTTCTCCGGCGCTTCTATTCAGCATGCACTCCCTTACTTGCTCACCATCCCTCCATTTCTGCTTGGCGTTAGTCCAAAACAATAGGAGATATAGTGGTTAATAGTCAGAGGAACCAAAGATACCCTGGCAGAAGTGTCGTGAACGCTGGAGCTTTCGAAGGGCCGACATCCAGTAACCCTTATTGTATACTCAAGCGTACGTACAAATGACTCCGATATCTCAAAGGGGCCAGAAGAGCTGAGCCTAATTTTCAAATAACACGCGAAGACTGCAGCACTTCACTTTTTTACGTTATGGAATTCCGAGTTTTCACCAAGATATCACGATATTTGGCTGTCAATGTTGATACATGATTGAGGACGGATAATCATGATTAGATTACACATCACCGTGTTTATCGACGAACGTAAATGAGATCGAAGCTTGATGACGTTGGAGTTTGCATCGTTGGAATACAATGATTTGTTTCTCTTCATTTTTCGTTTTTTATTTTTATCATTATCCAAAGTTTTTTATTTGCGAATTAAGGCAATCGGTCTCTAATAAGATTCTGTAATAAGCAATTTTCTCGAAGTTTCGTGTAAGTTCCTTGCTAATTATCCAATAAGTATTTGATTGGCGAGTTGTGGTCATACATTTCGAATAAGAATACACGAAAACGTTTGAGGGATTTCCACACCCCGAATTCGTCAAAAAATTAGGCAACTAAAAATAATTAAACGTTGCATTCCAACAATGAGAATGATTTTTTTCCTTCCTCAAATTTCTTTCAGTAGATTTCGGATACGAAAATCAGTCAACTATTTTTTTTTTTAATGCTCATCTCGTAATCTGGAAGCGAAATTTCCAAAAAAATATTTATGACGATAATACAAATGAGGGTATGAAGATGTGAACAAGACTTTTTCACGAGCGTTCCGACGATGCAAGCTTATACACTATAAACGTATGGTCGGACAAATTAAAAACTATTTAGCAAGCAAGTTGAATCTATTTTTATTAACTAGCTGAATACAACCTCGATAATTGGTGTCTCGCGGTCCTTCGGATCGTACCTCGCAGACGAAATGCATTTCTCATTAATACAATTATTACTCTCTCGGGGTACGTTATTTTGTAGCAATGCAAGGTGCCACCGACTTGCATTTAAAATGAGGCGAACCTCCTTTTTTTGCTTTCTTCCCATCCTGAATCTAGAGATATTTTCTGAGGGGCATTGATTTTTCAAAAAGTTCCATCGTATTCAGAATTGGAATAGGCACATACCCTCAAGATATCGGCATTTCACGAAACCCCGAAAGCCTAGGAAAAACCGGATTTCAGATTTTCTTACCGACTGATCATATTTTATCTTGAGACAGTATTGTTGTCTAGAGCGCTGTTTTCGGAGATGACGTTTAGGATGAAATGACTCAAAAATAGATACACATGTTTATTGAGCCTGCAAAAATGCGTACAAGTAAAAAAATGTATTCTCATGTACTTTTGTACGTTTGTTTACAACGGTGCGCGGAAAGCACCTCCAATTGCCAATCAGTGTTGTGGACCTTTTATGAATATAAAAAAACACCAAACATTTTCCTAATCCGTATGAGCGTTGTAACGTTTGGTGACATATTCAGCAAAAAACTGAACGTAATAATGTGCGGCATGCTGACCTTTAATTATGATGTTTTCTGTATTTTTCTGACGATTCTATAAGTTACACAAAACAAAATATATCTCTACCTTAAAGCTACCTTTCTCACAGTCCTATCTGCTTTGGATCGTTTGCAAACTGTGAACACGAGCAGCACCGTATAGCGGCACCATCATCACGCAACGAAAGTTTTTCCCCTTTCAACCCTCATTGACAATTATATTTAAATAATGTATTTGCAAATAATAAATCTGTAGCAGTTGTTCGACAAACAAGAAAGTATTTTATACTCTGATAATTATTTGTGGCAGGTAAATATGCAGCCACGTATCCTATTATATTTGTGCAATCGGGAAAACACGACTACTCGGCTATATTTGATCGGCCGACTCATCAAGTATTAATCCCATATTGACTTCGATTTATTAAGCGAGTTAGGTTTGAATAAAATTTATTTTATTTTGTCCATTGTTTTACAGAGTGTTTTGAAAAACACGAGTAAGAAATCTCGTGATAAAAATATTCCCGTTTGCAGATTCTTTTCGATGGTATGGAAGTTGGCATCGTTGGGGCGCAAAGAAGATGATTTGTTTCTTCGGATCGTCCAATTTTTCGGCCACATTTGAGCTAATTAAATCACTGAAACGTTTTTAAAGATCCCCATCAGAGATCCGTAACGTAATCCTGCAAAAGGAGAGTTTGAATGGTAACAAAAATAAAGTAATGAAAAAATATAGAAGGTCTTTCTGTGCGTTCCAACGATCCAAACTCCATTAATTTCGTCGCCGTGATAATTTGTCAGCCGGTTCTCATCTCACCAAAATTTCCCTCAGCAGCCTTTTCTTTAATTCTTGCGTAGCATCCCTTCGATCGTATTTAAATATGCATCGTTGGAACGCAATGAAAATATGTCTTCTTTGTATTGCCCGCACTGAAAAAAAAAAATTCGTTCATCCATCCAAAATTCAATTGGTTTAACAAAATGTATCTTTAAATACGTTCAACTTGATTTTTGATCAGCATAACAAAACAGTATATTCGGTGGTAAAACAGTATAGTGGTGTGAACTGTAGCTTATTTAGCATGTCTGAGCAACTGTTGAAACAACAAAATTTCGACACAACAAAATGCATTTTGCACATTCAACGATTTCTTTTTCTCAGTGCGCTATGTTGCCACATTCGAGCTACCCAACTCATTGGAACGTTTTTAAAGATCCTCATCAGGAATACGTAAATCAAAGCTGCGAAACAAAAGTTTAGATGCTAAGAAAAACAAAGAAATGGAAAAGTGAAGAAGATTTTTCGATACATTAGGACGATGCAAACTTCAACGCCATTCATTTCGACGGCCGTAATAATTTGTCGGCCGGTTCTCATCTCATTAAATCTATATCTCAGCAGCCTTTTCTTTAATTCTTGCGTAGACTCTCTCGCAAAATAGCGAGGTGGCCTGATCCCTCGCTGGGCACGCACACGCTCTCACGCACAAAGACGTCCACGCTTGATCAACTCGCACGGAGCTCTGGCGCATCCCCCGCGCGAGTGCAAGCCGAGGTATACGGAAAGACCTGCTTACACGACATAATCCTCGTAGCGCTGAGTTCGCAATGCATGCGCGCCATACGACGAGGAATTACCAAGTGCACACTCACACACACTCACACACGCACGCGCGCGCGGCTCTTTCGCCCTCGCGAAAGTTTTTCAGTCGGGGCAAATTTGAGAACCTTCACGCGAGCTCTCCGTAATAAAATGAGGGCCCCTGGTCCTCCCTCAGGGATGCCGCCCCCCCCCCCTCCTCTTCTTCGATAACCCATATTGTACCCCCCCTCCTCATCCCATCCCCTCGACCTTCCCTCCTTCCGCCCCGTTACCCTCCGGCAGCCCCACTCGCCGCCGCTCCTGGCCGTATATACTCGAGCGAACGGCGTCAGTTTTGTCCCACTTGCACGAGCCAGAGGCAAATCTTTCAATTTTACCAGCCGCCCAAATAATTGTTGGAAATTTTTCAAAAATGATGGGTCATCGCGCCCCAATTTTCTCGTTATTTTCACGTTCGCCCCGTAACGATCCGATCAACCGCTCGTCGGCAAAGACTTTTTCATTTTATATGACTGAGGTGGAGTGCACCGCCAATACTTTACCAGCATCGTATATACACGATCATATACCACCCCTAGTCTCCCTGCCTGCTTCTCTACCAACCCCTCCCCCCGTACCCCCCACACTCTTCCTCCCTTCCCCGTTCATCGCCGCAACAACACCGGGGTAGTACAGTCGGAACAAAAAATTATGCTGACTCGCTCGGCCCCGTATAGACTGTGACAAAAATCAAGCTTTTTTTTGCCTCTCGCGTCTGAATGTGCGAGAGGCGAAAAAGAATTTTCGAGCGGACCGGCACACTTTTTTCTGCCTCGAGAATACACGATTTTTCGGTTGCCCGGCGACGACTCGACGAGCTTTTTTTTCTTTCTCTTTTTTGGAGCCTCGCGTATTCGGGAAAATCAATGTTCCGGGGATAAATGTATCGTTTCTTCCTTTCGAGCGAAAACTTTCGCTCGTGTCGTCGATCTTTTTTAACATCGATACTTTCGGCCTCGCAAAATTCGAGCGTACCATCCGACGCGTGCTTGTTTTTATTTTCAATACGCTTTTTTTGAATTAGTCTTTTTTTTGCCGAATTGCAGGAATTTTACTTGCAAAGAAAAATGTTTTTCGCCCACTTCACCTAGGAAGCGAAAAAAGAGAGAAAGCGGGAGAGCGAGAGAGAGGGAGAGGGAGAGAGAGAGAGAGAGAGAGAGAGAGAGAGATGTGTGTGCGGGCGCGGGAACCTATACCCGACGATTACGCAAATTCGAATGGGTTATATCTCGGTAACAACTTCCCCGATCGCACTCGACCTTTGCACTTATTTCGCTCACGAGACCGCTTTGCCCGCAACCATTTTTTTTCACAGTTACCCGAGGGGAAGACGAGTTCTGGGGCACGAATTTTTCAAATATTTTCCTCACCCAAATTAAGCTCGATTTGTGTCACGATTGTTCCTCCCATATTACAGTTATTGAGTTTTCACTTGGAAACTCGACGCGCAAACGTTTCGACCAAAGTCGACCAATGTTTCCATCAAAGTCACCGATATTCTTTCCGGTTTTTCATTATTCGCTACTATCAACTGACGTCAAATAAACCGCCCCTGTTTTGGTGCCAATTGTATATCACGCTCGTGAATTTGTGTACGATCGAGACATTAACGCGATAAATCTTTGGATGCGTAACTTGTAACACGATAATAGCTTGTACATTTTTCACGTGCTCCTTTGCCTTTTGTGTGACCGGCTGCTTCCCTGCACGGGAATCACCCTCGCTTAGGTCCTTCGCCAGAAATATCAATTGGTCGGATTACGAGAGAGCCAACAGTTCTCTTTGATTTGGCACCCATTTGCGCGTTACGCGAGAAAAATATAAATCTTGGTTTTCTATCTTTCGTTACATTTTGCGTGGTTACCAAGGGCACGGGATGGTAAATTTCCCAAGCACTGTCAGGAGAGAACGTATGATATTGAAGCTTGTATCGTTGGAACGCAACGAAAATCATTTATTCCTGATTACCAACTTTTTTTGGCACATCAATTTTCGATCACGATAAAAATAAGAAAAGAAAAGAAAGAAGAATTTTCGTTGCATTCCATTGATGCGAATATCAACGACATGAGAACTTAAATTCAGAGTCAACACTTTTTCATGCATTTGTACATGTACGTGTATGTATATTTATGTAAAAAGAGGATATTTATGTCCGGCTGGTAGAAGAGCAACGAATTGCTACTTAAGCCCTCGCGGATTGTTTGAAAAGGTCCGAGAAATTATTCACAATCGGTAATGCAAGCGCATGGGGAAACGCTACTGAAGACTTAAGCAACAAAACTTTAAATGACATTGAATTTTGCATCGTTGGAATGCAGCGCAAATAAATTATTTTTTATTGCTCGTTTTTGGACGTTTTACTTTGAAAAGCAGTTGAAAGTTTCCATGAATTCTTTTTTGAGATGTATAGCATCAATTTGCAAAAAAGGCTTTGTACGATGATAAAATGTTAAAAAGATTGTTGCATTCCCACGATGTAAATTTCAACGTAATAACAATGGAGTATTGGTCAGTGTTGAGATATCTGTGGTAGCGAGGAAAGTGAGAAATTTCGCGTAATTCAAAGTCACAATGTTTAGTTTAATTATAGTGCAATATCTTAGGTGGATGTTGAAAACTCAATATTACGTGGAGAATGACGAACATGCAGCTTCCAAGTTCATTATTTGGTATAATTAACAAACGGATGTGCCCTGTCGGTAGGAAGAAGACAGTGGCATTTGCTTCATTCGCGCACTATGTGCTTTACTCGAGACAGATGCAGTCCAAAGTCTGCTTGGGTGCATATCGCCTGACCAGTGAAACTGTTGCGACATATCGTAGCTTTTAAATTAATATATTCTCAATTATCAATTTGTCACGTTTCGCTTTAATGTAGGAACAAAATCGAAAATATTTTATCGCATCTTGTTAGTTCTTTTACCTTGGGTAATTCAGTAAAGAGATCGTGCCGCATAGTATAGTTCCTTGATTTTCGCTCCGCAGCATTATTTTTTCACATGTTGAATTCAAAGAATTGTTAGGTGATATTTGTTGGGGGCCGTAGGCAAATAACGTAACGCAATTTTGGGGGCTCGATATTTTAGAACTGCCAGAAATAGCAACATTTCTGCATGTCCAAGTTTAAAACATTTTAAACTCGTGCGCAATTTTACCGCGGAAAGCTGACAGCTTTCCATACGAAATGTCAGTTAAGGGGGATGTCACTGAGCAAGAACTTTCATAGCACAGAGTACACAGTAACTTTCCCAATTTACCAAGCAAAATTGAAAAAAAAAAAAAAAAAATCCTTTACAATTCCTGAAAGTACATCTATTGAAAAATATGCTGTCAACATTTTTATTCACAAGTCCGAAAATTGACGGAGTTACAGTCACTTTAGTGAAAACAGGTAGAGCGACCAGTTTTAGTGTCCTCATAGTTTCTACAGGTGTGGCATCGTTCAGAATAGATGAAGTGCAGGCTCTTATTATTTTGCGAAATATAATGAAGATGAAAAACCGTCATATCGCCCACGACTAGATACTTTAATGTAAGTATCAATATTCTAGAAAAAAAACATAACTTTATATCAAGAAAAGCGAAACGAAAACTTTGATCGCGATGTTCTCGAAACTATACCTTTTTCGACCTTGTCCCAGCGTATGCTCAAAAACTTATCAACCGATTGACAATTTATTTTTGTTGATATTTTGGTAATCGCAGTGACTAAGATTGTACGTGGCCGATTATTTTTCATTTTCATCATTACTATTTTCAAAGATTGCTTGAGTAGAAAAAGGGCCTTAAGAATAGAAAAAAATGTCTAAGCTGTCGGCCATTTGTCGGCCAAAAAAAAGCAAAATAAAAAAACGGCTACGCGTCGCGATAGCTACATTTATCTAGATATCGATGGGACTATGGAGAGAATTTTTTTTTCGTTGCCAAATCAGGGCATATATCTCGGTTAATTTCAAAGATTTTTTCATAAAAATTGGTATAAAAGTAGATGAATATATCCTCCTTGAAATGAGTATAAACCCGACCCTTTCGTAATTAGTTATTTCTTTGAAAAAAAAAATGCAATTATTGACGACAAAACACCCGTTACGTAATGGAATAGAGGGGAGGGGCGGGCCAGGCGTTACGGTCCTGTTACGTGGGGCGAGGGGGGAGTCAAGAATTGGGAAATTTTGCGTTACGTAATTTGTGTACGTCCCCTTGACAATTATTATCAAGGTATATCAAGCGCACAAGCAAATTTATTTATTGTACTAGGCGGCGTAAATTTGCTCTCGCGTACATCGGCTGCTGCAAGTTGCGTTGCGGCGCGTTCTTGGCCAATCTGGAACATCGATGTACTGATTTTCGTGGCGAAAATCATATTTATCGTTATTCTTTCAATTTCCAACGTAATAAACCATGATTTTGAGCCAAAACTAAAAAAAAAGCCTAACAATTGCTTGTGTCCACTTAAAAAATCGCCCTACATACGCATCGTGACAATTATTTTATCATGTAGCAACATTTTTTTCTACTACCCGACTGTGAGAAAGTCCATTTTACTTGCATCGCCCTAATATACAATAACGTTGAAGTTTGCATAGTTGGAAGGCAACGTTTTTTTTTCAATTTTTTTACTTCTATATTCATATCATTGTTTAAGGTTTTTTTTGCTAACTAAAACACTTAGAAGGATATGTGAGAAAACTCGAGTGTTTTTGATGACCTAAATCAGCCAGAGAAAAATTCGAGCAATCGAAAAGAATGAATTGCCGTTGCATTCTAAGGATGAAAAGTTTAACATTATAATATACAAAGGGGAATAAGATTTTAAGAGGCTTCGATTTCGTGGGTCGTCCGCACAGTAGTCTATTATCCCCATACTATATAAACCTTAACAATGCAAACGATCCCATATTACGTAAAATCGAATTGCTTGAAAATCATCCTCAGATAAACGTCAGCATATCTAGATATGCAGGCCATTTCATAAAATTTCACAAAATTTTCATACATTCTGAAAACACATGTGCTTTTAGCCAACATTATCTCGATATTAAGGGTTTGAAATATTCTCGCCCCATATGTATCCCTCGTTAGCAGTGTGACAGCGAAAAAACAGCCGTTCTCGCGACCTGCAGCATCCCATAGACATCCATAGTTTGTTTCAATTTGACCCTTGTGTCGTCAACGTGAGCAGCTGATTGCTGAATAATTTCCTTATACTCGTCACGAGGTCATGCTGGCAATTTTGATGAGCGGCCAGCGTTTGAAAGGTTATCTTCATTCAAGATACGGTTGGAATGTCTTCATTTGTTGACAGGCCTAATGAAAGTTAAATTAGGTTACGTTGTCGAGCACTTGCATTCAATGAAATTGCACCGTGATCATGAAGGACGTTGAAAAGTATAATTGAATTGTATTTGTGATACAATTCTACAAAGGTAACAAAGAAGCCCGAAAAAATGCCTCTACGACGATCATTGAATGACAGCTGTAGGATTCGCAAGAGCGGTAGGAAGACCAGGTGCATTAATTGCGATCGATTTTCTTGGGCGACGGGGGTAGTTTAGATGAATACTTGAACGTATGGGTGTACTAGCACTATCGTCTCCAAACGCTAGAACTTGAGGCAGCTCCAAACAAGTGGCTGTATGACGATGATGAAGTACATTCATGTACTTGTACGCGTAAATGTGTAATACTCGTGCACCTGTACTTTATGCACGCTTGCATTCTCGGCAAGACGCGCGCGCGCGATAGCTTCGTCGAAGCAACGTCAAGGTCGACTGAATTGCCTCATAATTTGCCGCAATTTTTCCCGCGGTCTTCGAGAATTCCACTCCTGCCACGTACGGCGATAGCAGTCACACTTACAATTGGAAGATTATTGGTAGTTCTACGGAAATATGAGAAGCTTCGCCACACGTGAAAATTTGCATTTTTTGTGACAAATCTTTTTTCATTGTACGTACCGAACTATCATCTACAAATAAACGTATCGGAGATTTTCATTCGGGTGTAAAAAGACGTTCGATTTATTTATGTTTATGAAGGAAGAACAATTATTATGACAAAAAACAATGAGCAGTGCGATGGAACTTTTCATTCCATAATTATGTCGTTGAATTTTGCATCATTGGAATACAACAAAAATTAATTATTTTTGATTACTCAAATTCTTTTAGCCGTTTTAGGATGTGAAAATCGGCCAAACGTGTTTACGTATTGTTATTAGAAATGAACAACCTCGAATTGTAAAAAAAGGACTAATTCTTTAGATAAGTGACTTTTGCGAAAAATATTATCCGATTTCTCTGAGAAAATATCATTTATTGGATTATAAATGATGATCTTCAGTCGGGGAAAGCTGAAATTTGTTATTAACAATTCTTTTACGAGCAAAAAATCGTTAAAACTAATTTCGAATATTCCAAATACCCAACATACCCAATATAGGCGTCGAAATGTTTAGAAAAGCCCTATTTTATCACGTGTTTCCGCAAGCCTCAAAAATCTATAACTTTTTATGTGGGGAGGGGGTGGGGTGAATTACAGCTTCCCCCGACTGAATATCTTCATTTCAACGCAATAAATGAGAAAATAGCAACAAAAAAAATCATTCTGCGCTCATTTTTTTCGGAAAAGTCACTTATCTAAAGAATTACCAGAAAAGACTTTGGATAATGATCGAAATAAATAAACGGAAAATGAAGCAAAAAAACACGTATCCTTGCGTTCCAACTATAGAAACTCCAACGTCGTCCATAATGAATATCCACAAATGAATTTTTCCCAAATCAATATCGTTACAGGATATATGAGAATATTATAAGGGATTCGCTTTCATCAAAAGGATCTCATAACGCGTCACTGTACTCGCTTAGAATGTGTTTGCGTTCAACTGAGTTGCCAGAACGATGTCATTGGATACATTCATCAACGATAATGTACGAGTGGAATGTCAATCGGCATTGTTTGGAGATTTCTATACCGGCCGTGGCGCTTATCGAAGTTCGAGATACGTTGATAAGGAAGAAGCTACGCTAATACCAAGAATGAAGAATTTCCCGTCCCGCTGTCAGTTCTCGTCGATAAAGAAGGAAATATACTTGTCCCGGGATTAGGGAATCTCGCGCGCCTCGTGCACTACTGTATTACGCCGATGAAGGCGGAAATGTACTTGTCCCGAGGGTCTATCCTCGTTGAGGGCTTGGAATTTCTCCAGGGTTCGATCGTTCGGGCGATGAAAATTAATCAATTGATCGATTGATTAACAATTATCAATTAATCAAATTGTCACTTGATAAAATAATTTTAATTAATCAATTGGTTTTCATTGCTCTCCAACGATGGAAATTTCAATCTCCAATGAGTGAACAATAGCATTGAATAATAATAATAATAATAATATCGAAAGTTGCTAAGAAACCGTAGATCACACGTTTATTTAAGAAATTGAACTATGTCCAAATAACTTTGACCAAGTAACTTACAGTCACGTTAAACAATCCCAATTTCTTTTCGAAGCAAACTTTCCTATCGGTCCAACTTATCCCTAAATACAAATATTACGCGATCGCAAAATAAAGAATTGCTCGATCGCCCTACCAATGTCTTGGCACGCACGATTATTTAATTTTAACAAAAAGAATAATTATAATATTTCACTGGTACACTCGCGGAGACGATAAAAATAACAAGCAGACTGTTTAGATGCATAATTGAATGAAAACGCGGCGAACGGAAACGGGGGAGAAATAGTGCTGCAAAGCGGAAGGGGCACCGAGAGGGGTGAACTCCAGCTATAATTTCAAGCCAGACAGACATGTGTTATTCAACGTCTCGACAATAGTACACATCTACACGGAGCACCTCTGTCTTTCGTACTTCGACCTCCGTTCTTCAGTTGTTCGTCTTTTTGCCGCTTATCGTTACCCATATCGATCAACTTTTTTCCTCGCGTCCCGAAATACCAACGTGAAATATATATATATATATATATATATGAATTTATTTGATCGCTCCTTACTGATTTTTGCGGATAGTCCGACCGCGAGACTCCTACGAATGAAACACGTTACATCGATCGACATTCACCAACGTTGGTTTTTTTTATTATTTTTCTTTCAGGACAGCGACAACCTCTGGTGGGACTCGTTCGCGAACGAATTTTTCGAGGACGACGCCACCTTTACACTCACATTTTGCTTAGACGACGGACCCAAGAGATACAGTAAGTCAAACGAACAATTGAACCAAACAATTTCCGTACCCTATTTTTTCGTTTGGGTTTGTTCTTCTTTTTTTGCAAAGAAACCGCTCGCGAAACGTTATTCGTCATGGGGGGTGGGGGGCGATAAGAAACAATTATCCAACGCGTCTACTTGTCTGATTTACAGCGATAGGAAGGACGTTAATACCAAGGTACTTCCGTTCGATATTCGAGGGGGGAGTAACGGAACTTTACTACAACATGAAGCATCCCAAGGAATCTTTTCACAACACGAGTATAACGCTAGACTGTGAACACTGCGTAATGGTTACGCATCACGGGAAACCGATGGTTGCAAAGGTAAACAGCTGCATTAAAAATGAACAATGGCGTTATGAATATTTGGCAATTACATCGATCGAGTGCCCGAAAGACCGAAAGATTCTTTCTATAAAACGATACCGAATCCGCGATTGTTTTATTTTCATTTAATGATTTTATTTCGAAATGTTGCTATGCCGATTCGACCTCATCAAGATTAATAACGAAATCCACCAACAATAATGGACAACCGGTTGATGCGCGACTTTGGCAATCTTCGACAGGGTTCAAACTCAGTTAAAATATTACGGTCGAATCGACGATTTAATATTTTCTTTATGCTGTTATTGCTGGTACGCCTGTCAAGTTGAGCGACACATGTCTCTGCCTAGCCCGCGTCTTATTCCTCCCGCTGTGATACTTAATCTTTCGGTTCGATCGGCCGCTGTTTGTACACAAGTCCACGAACGTGTTCGCGGCCTTGAGATTTTTATCACCGGCTTTCAGTTCACACGTGCGAGGTTCGAGCCACGCGCGCTTTAGGCTCAAGTTCGCGTCGAGTTCGGTCCGCGCGTGTGCCTGAGAAACCGCGAGCAATGCTCGACAAACGAAAGGACTAAATGCAACAACAAAAACGCCCATGTCTTGCTATTTTATTCCCAAACATGATGTAACGATCAACACCAAAATCATCTGGATTAAAATCTTGAAATGCATCGTCAAAATTGTATTTTTTGTGGGTCTTCCACTTTCGAATACATTTGGAAATTGATTTTTCTCGGAGTATCAAAAACGGAAACTGAGAGTACAATTGTAATGGATCATGATTAACTATAACTTTACGATGCCCCTCCGCAAAGAAGAGCTTTGTAATCTTAAGGATGTTGAGTCCCTGTGAAACATGTTAATGTTAATTGTTCAATAAATAGCTTCTTAATCGTCATGAAATTTTTACACGACCTCCTGAATACTTCGTGTTAAAACATACGAAATTTTCCGAATTCTATCATCGCGTTGCTTCAACCTCCTTAGGGGTTGAAATAAAATAAACCATTAGGAAGCTCGTTATGAAAAAATTAACATTTTGTTAAGAACAATTGTTAAAAGAAAAAAAAATCATCAATAAACTTCGTTTTGTTTCCGTTGCTTTCAGTATATTGTAGATATTACAAAATTGAGAGGTCAAACAAAAAAACTTATTGCAAAGTGATTTGTGAATGTGAATTGTTTAACAACGTGCTTCTTAATTGTCGTTAAATTTTTACACGACCTCTGAAATACTTTATACAAAAACGTACAAAATTTTCCGAATTTTATTATCACTTGCGATTTGGGACTCAACATCCTTAAATCCAAACAAACCTCACAGAGCGCCTTGTTAATTTTCCTTTCTCGTCCGTTGAGGAGGCAACCCGGCAAGATTTTTCGCCCCGCGGAGAGGAATAGGAAAATACTATTTCGAAGCCCACTGAGTACATAAAAAAATTGCGTACGTTTCAGGTGTGTACGGAGGGAAGGTTAATACTGGAGTTCACGTTCGACGATCTTATGAGGATAAAGTCGTGGCACATGTCCGTGAGAGGTCATCGAGAACTCGTACCGAGATCGGTTGTAGGCATGAACGTGTCGACTGCTCAACAGGATCCTTCGGGACTAGAACAGCTCACCAAAAACATCACCAGAAACGGAATCACGAATTCTACTCTGAATTATCTTAGGGTGGGTATGCGGGGCTCGTGGGGTGGCGGGGGGAGAAGAAAAAAAAAGTATTTTTCCTCGGAGTCTCGTTCACCACGAACTCCTACCGTTCGAAAAGAAATAAAACAACGTTCTGTCGCATACACGCTTGACCGCATATGTTTCTTTGTTTCCAGTTATGTGTGATATTAGAGCCGATGCAGGTACTCATGTCAAGGCACAAGGCTTACGCTCTTCCGCCCCGTGACTGCCTTAAGACAACGCTGTTCCAGAAGTGGCAGAGGACGTTTGCCCCGCCGGGTAAGAGAGGTAGACGGACAGTTGCTTTGCACGAGACACCCCACCAGCAAGTGGAGCCAGTTCAGCCCCGAACAATTTTCTCGAGTTCAATCCGTTTGTCGAAGTGACGTTTCGCGTCGGCAAGAAAATATACTATATTTCGCTTCGGTAGGATCGTTGCGCGTGTATGCGTGCGCAGTGGTTGGGCTACCTATCCTTTCGATTTTAAATATCCAATCCTCACTCGTAATTCCAACTTTTCCGCGGCTTCTTCGCGCAACGGCCAATTTTCGTCTCGAAAGTTTCGAGAGTCTAAATACCGCGCATTTTCCACGTTATCGAAGCCAGCAACACGACTCCGGAGAGCTTGAGGAAAAATCATTTTTTTTTTTACCTCTCAACCATACTTCACAACCCCTTCGCTGTCGGGCCAAACATATACTTTTCGAAGCGACAAAGTCGTGAATTTATTGGTAAAACGAAACGGAAAATTCCGTATCGAGGTTTTTGAGCCGGCTGAATAGGAATGTGAAAGCGGATTTTGGAAATTCGACGTGTGCGGATCCGATATGGTCAACCAAAATGCAAAACAGGCAATATTGTATTTTATTGAAACTCAGTATTCGGACGTGTTGAAGACACTGATCGAGAAAACAAATTCGAAAATTCAGTCGTAGTTGACTGTATTGAAACGGCTATTTTTAATCCATACAATTTGAGTTTTACTTGACAATCGATTGCCTCAAAATCCCTCGAATAGCGAATCGGATTCCAATGGAGAACAATCCGTTATTACGTTGGATTCCGCGAAAAAATATTACCAGATACAAAATTTCCTTCACATGCAAGGATTTTTTCGAATTTAGATTCGCTATGTCGCATTCTCTCGGAACACACTTACAAGAATTCAGCCTCGCCAGTTCAAGGACAAAAAAATTGCGTGTTTTCATACGTTTCAAGATATTTGCAAAAAAGTCCTCCGAGGAGGTTGAAGGGATCAAGTTGAGTCAAATAACGGTTGAAGAATTTTTTTTCTCAACGAACCTCAAAAATATGCATACGACGTATAGATGTATTCTTTAGATGCTGTTTTTTTCATAAAGTATATAATTAAAGAGGCAAAATTGTGCATTTTCATATTTTTATTACGTAAATAAGAAGAGGTTCGGAGTTACTACGAACTAGAAAAAGTATAACATTCTCAATGATTATTATGAAAAAACTGCGTTAGCGAATGTTTTGTACAACACAGAATGAAACTTTGAGTCATTCGTAGCGCGGACGTCTTGCTTATCTAACCGCATGTAAAATTACACGTATTAAAGTATTTGTCATGTCCGGTGTTTTGTGGTGAACAAATTTAAAAAATTCGTACAGTCCGGAAAATACTAACGAGAAAAAAAAATTAAATTTTCGATTGTGGCTAACCTTCTTCCATTTGGTATTTAAGCACGGAAAATTCTTAGAGCATTACGTTTTTTTTCGGGACTCTGGAGCAACGTTGGCCCTTAAGGTGCTTCGGAGGCCACGCGTTTCTGGAAAACCAAAGTCCTTTTCCGCATTTACGTTGAACTACTTGCCCAGGAATCGTAGTCTTCTTCGCTATTAGGTTCAGTTATCCCATCGTGATCCTCGGTTGAGCTCAAGCGGTGGTCTTATCGCTCGCCTTTATCACTCGGTATCGATTTCGCACCCGTGTTCCCCACACGCTGTTTTCGCCTCTTTTTCGCACTTGAGCAAATCCCAACCACCGCATATCCTTCGACAAGGTCGATGGAAACTCGGCTGGTACATCGCCCCCCCCCCCCACCCCTCCGCCCCCAACCTTGTGCACGACTATACAATTTCGATTTTGCGTTTCAGCGAAAAAATAATTCTGCTACTAAGCGAATTACGCGAAAGAACGTTGCCGCGGTAAATGAAAATGCAAAGCGGAGACAATGTAAAGTACCTGTCTATTTGTCTGTGAGCTGCATGCGAGCCTGTGTGACTAACCGTGCATACGTCAGAGACCTTTGATATCGAGAAAGGTCCACAGCTGGATAGTTTTATATTACCATATGTTTAATCGACGTTACAAACCAAGTGCCCTTACGAGGAACATCGCTTTCGTGTTCACCTTTAGTTATGTTGACACTCGTATATAGGGTAGAGTGTCAAAAATAAGTAGATATTTTTTTCGGTGGAAAAACGGTTTGTATTTTGAAACAAAATTTTCATTAACAATACCCAGAAGTGTTTGAAAGTATGTTTCTTTTTGCGTTTAGCCTGCGTACTTTTGAGCTTTAAAAAAACTCCGTGAAATTCCCCTAATCGGCGGAAAAATTCCCGTCGGATTGACCCTTAAAATGGTTAGAAACTTTTAAATAGATTATAAACTTAGAGAAAGTCCATTTGAAAATGATCGTAAAAGCAGCAATGTATAGAAAAATTGGCAAAAATCGATGGTGCGTATTTGAATTTCTGTCGAAAAATCGAAATATCATCGTGATTCTATATCAAATGGCATTTGAAGAAGAAAATAATTACGACGAAAATACGCACAAGATGGAGTTTTAAATCCAAGCAGAAAATACATTATCGACGATTCAGTGAAGCTTTGGCCGAAAGTCCATCTAGATGGACTTGTTCCATTTTTGCATCTATTTTTACCCCCTAAGCACGAGTTCACCATTGATTCTTCCCGAAACCCGCAATGTCTATTTAAAATAATCGAAAATGTAGAGAATGTCGTGTATCGTCTTAAACTTTCTAACCGGCAAAAATGCCAAAATATGTAAACGTTAATTTAGTCCACGCTTCAAAGTATTGCCCCTCACGGTTAATTTCTGCAGTTCTTTCAAGTGCGGGATGAGCGAAACAGAAATAAAGGGGTGGTTAATTCATTAAGTTATTTTTATCGATGTACCCATAGAGGGCATTCCTAATGATTTTGCATCGGAAGAATTTACGTATCTGTTCTACTAAAATCGGTGGACTGCTTGCGGATGAAAGTGTAAAATCAACCTCTTCACTCAAAGGGGTATTTTCACCCCTCGAAGCCGTTTTTCTCCGATGAAAAATACCAAGTGTCTCATAGTTTTCGATGTTCGACTATACCACACGAGTTCCAACGAAATCTAAGGCGGACACCGAAGTAATGTGCCTCGTTAGAGGCCCCTAAGTTGCTCGAAATATATCCAACATACTAACGGTGTTTTTCTGTTTTTCTTCGTTCGCTTTCCAGAATCCCAGAGGCCAACGAGTAAGAGAAGAAAGCGGAAGGGCAGTACGTCGGGACCTGGAAACACAGCCCCGCCTGCGCCTAGTAAAAAACGATCACCAGGACCAAATTTTGCGCTTGCGTCGCAGGTTCGTTTAAGATTTATTTTAACCAACGAGGACTCGTTAATTAGGAAAAACTTGCCGATGGAGCTTTGCACGGAAAAAAAACACACGACTTTGCGCTAAAAATATTTATATGTGCCAAACAAAGAGAAACTTCTGAAACAATATATTACAAAAGGTGTTTTTATTTTGTATTCAGTGATAATGATTATGCGATTTTATTTTCACGTGAAAAGAGTACGAGGCAGATTTGTCAGATTTTCACATCGAAGACATGCTCTATTTTGAAAATACGGTTTGCTCTTGAAGGAAACTTTGCGAGCGAAATAGAAGATGCGCAAGTTTATCGTTTTTTCGAGACATTTAAACGAGGAAAAAAATTGGGCCGACAGGACGTGATGGTCGTGGGTGAACCGTCCCTGATGGGTGGTGAATTTGGCGACGAGGACGAGAGATTGATAACGAGGCTCGAGAATTCACAATACGACGCCGCGAACAGTCTCGATCCTCACAGTCACGACACCTCGGGTGGACCGCCGCAGCATCCGCATCAATTTCACTCGGAGCCAACACCCGGTAATTCCTGGCCACCGGATCGTGGTCCCGGTCCACCACAGGGAGGACCAGGAAATCAGGTAATTTACGTTCCGACGAGTTATCCGAAGGAAAACGGGTTGTTTATTCGCCATAGAAGCGAGTCGCACGATCGATGTCTCTCGGGAGCTCGGATACGGGGCGGCTGATGAATCGAGTATAATCTCGAATAAAAGTTTCGATCTTCGTTTCAGGGAGTACAAGGATCTCAGGGTGGCGGCGGCGGTGGCGGCGGCGGAGCGAGTGTACAGGGACCTCAGGATGCGAATCAACAGCAGCAGCAGCAGCAGCAGCAGCAGCAAGACAAGAAGAGCCCCGCGGTGAGCCAGTGAGGCCAGGAGTCCCCGCGGCCCTCCACCAGGGGCCGACGGGGGCGCAGGCCCAAAAACGTGGCTCCCTAGCGGGGCGAGAATCCTAGTATCCCCCCAACCTCTTATCTCACTTCAATGACGGCCTCGCGATATACGTCACATCCCATCGGTGTTTTACCGTCTATCGTTTGCCCCCCGGGACTCGCGGTTCTACCCGATCAGCAGCACCACCACCACCACCATCACCACCACCCCCAACAACAACAACAACAACAACAACAACAACAACAACAACAACAACACCCTCAACTCGGCCACGCGTCCGCCCCAATGGGAATGGAAGCGGCGGAGCTGGTTGCGGCTCATCACACGACCCAGCAACGACAGCAGAGATTTCTAACCGATGGGCAAACCCCCGGCAGCTCGATGCTCGCCCAGTCTAATCAGCCTACTGGTGGAGGCTTGACGCAACCACCGCTACACCAGGCACAACCTCAGGGCCAGGATCCCCTGCAGAGTATTGTACAGCAATTATTGTACCTGCAGCAGATCGAGTATATCCTGGGACAGGGTGGGAACATGTGATATTCGTTGAAAAAAAATTGAAACGGAGAACAAGAATTGGGCAAAGAACGAGAAGCAGCGACAGAATTGTGGACTCACGCGATTATACGCCAAGACCGGACGTGCGCGAGAAATATAATACCGAGTGGCCGGCGAGCGATCTGCGAGCCTTACCGTTCGTTCGTTATGAATCTTCGTACCGACCCACAACGGATACCCTCCCGAGCGATAATAATTCGGCACATGCCGTTTAAAGTCACGTTCGCACGAATCCGCTTCGAAAATTCTCGATTGTACGCGGAAATTAACACCGCTATTGTGAGAGAGAGAGAGAGAGAGAGAGAGAGAGAGAGAGAGAGCACACGGGGAAGGCCTGAGCGACGAACGCTCTACGCGTCCTTTCTCAGTCCGGGCGTTGGAACGGAAGAGACAAAAGGACCAGGAAGCGACGAGGACGACGCAGTCTGCTCGCTTCGTCGATGTCCGCTTGAGTTGTATTCCCCGGGACAACTTTCGCGCCAAGGCCAAGCAACGTCGAATTGAGCGACTAAGCGTGTGATAAAACGACAAGTCTGGGGATATATACATTTGCGTGTATATACGATAGGGTGTGAACGTGTGGGTGCACGCGTGTGTGTGTGCGAGCGTGCACGCGATCGGTTGTATGCGTGTAGCAAGAGAAAAGGAAATTAGTGGTGAGACGTAACGTGACTAGATTCAGTGAAAAAGAGCTAACAAATGGATTTTAAAAAAAGTTGAAAAAAAAAAACACGAAGGTGATGAGCCACCCGCGGCAGAGACGATGTATCCGCTCTGATGCGAGCTCTGAATGAATCTCTATCCGTCAACAGTATTGATATAATTATAGAATAAATGAATAATTATATTGTAAGGAGATATAAATTAAGTACGTATTGTGCAAACGATTGAAACAAAAAACGAAAAAAAACGGACTGTGTACGAGGAAAAACTTGAGAGCGTGGGAGAGAGAAAGAGAGAGAGAGAGAGAGAGAGAGAGAGAGAGAGAGAGAACATTTATTCCGTTTGGAAAACGAGCGCAAGACTTTGAATATTTGTGAGTGCGGGCATGTGCACGCGTGCTTCGGTTGGAGATTTTTCACGAGCGAGACGGCTCTAATTCGAGTAAGGCTCAGGGCCAAATCCACAGTCGTTGGCACAACCTTAAGTTCAAACTTAATTTATTTTTTACCCCTCGTACTTCGGTATGAAATCAAGCTCGAAATTCCTTTCTCGAGTTTGTACTTACGCCCAAACTGGAGTCTAAATTGAGAACTTAAGAATGCTTAATACTAATTGCATTAAATTCGAGCATGTTTGATATCTCTGAACTTCGAGAAATTGCAACTCCGCGATAAACCCGAGCGTTGCGTATGGACTTGAGGATACAGTCGAACTGACGAAAGAAAGCTGGGCATGATGTGAAAACCTCCTGCATGGGCAGACGCGGACTGTCGAACGGCCGTTCGAACAAAACAATCTCACCTTGACGTTTCCGCTTCAACATTTGGAAAAAAAATCTTCAAACGATCCGGTTTGAGGCCAAAACGTACGAAGAGGACGTTATTTGTTTTGAACGCGCCGTTTCGTAGCCGCCAGCCCATTCACACGATAAAATCGATAACGACGGCCCGCACGAATCTTTGATTCGGCGCTTCATCAAGTTTCTCTTCATTCCTAGCGTTCTTTTTTTTTATTTTTTATTATTCAAGAAAAATTCGAAATCCTGGTAGTCTCAGTATTTTCTTTTCGCTTTTATCCCTTGAGACAGGTGAACTTATCGAAATGCGGGTTTCACAATAATTCCCAAAAGAGTCCTGCCTCAAAGACTTTGTTTTGTTTTGTTTTGTTTTTTTTTTTTTTTTATGAAAACCACTTCTCGCATCGAAGAATCCCAAAAGATCGCAAGGAGACACTCAACGAATTCATCATGTAAATATAATCACAAGATTCTTGTCGTTTTAATCTTGCAGGATTCAAAGGGATTGTACGAATCGACGATTACACGATTGTGGAAAAGTTCGCGCGATGGTCCAACACATAAGGACGTTGTCGACCGCAGACCAAGAACTCGGTCTTGCAGTCTGACATTGCGACCCCCCCTTAACTGTTCGTTAGACGAAGTTCCTTCGCGTTATATGTTGTATATGTTCCTCATTGTGTTTGTTCCTATTTTTTGTATTACTCTTCGGTATACCGTGAACGCGCTCACGTTATTTCCTCCTTACAATGGCTTTGATTTTTCTTACCCAGCGCGAAAACAACATTCAAATACTCGAACGATTATTTTTTTTGCATTCTCGATACCTACGTGACTCTTGCAATCCAACGGCATTCCGCCCGCGATCCCACAAATTTCATACGATTACGGTTGAATGCAAAATACTCGTGTGAAAAAATTCATAACCCTCGGATCGCGTATACGTACTTACATTCATCGTGTATTAGAGAAAAGCGAAGCACGTGTAAATTCTTCGATCAACATTAGAAAATCATACGGTTTCGCGAAAAAAAAAAAAAAAAAAAAACATGTTTGCAATCGTATATTTTTCTTCGCATCGTAATATCTATACTTGATGAATATTCGAAGTATCGTTTGGAAATCTAACTGCCGCACGTACGAAGGCCTATAATGAAATTCACGGCGTTTTCTACGTAAAAATGACGAGTGCTGGAGAAGAAAAGAAATTCTCCCACGGGCCTTCGTTCGAGGCTTCGGATCTCGCCAGTGGCAAGTGGCCGGATCGTCGCAGCGTCGTCAAGTTGCGTAAAAGTCGATTCGTCAATCCAAACTAGTATATTTAAAATCATAAACTTTCGTCCGCAAGATGCAACCGAACCGGGGGGATTGTTTGCTCTTTTCGTCCCTTTTCTCCGTGTCGTTCTCACAGAGAATCAAGACTAAAAGCGCAAAGCCACTGGAGGATGTGTTGGACATAGTTGAATTTTTAGGAGAAGAAGGAGGACAAGTGAAAAAGAGAGACCGCAGTCTCCGTACGTCCCGCATGTACAAAGTCATCACACATCGTTTGTATATTCGAATGAATGAAATAGAAATAACGCGGAAAAGTAATAAGGAATAAGTCGGATGCATCACTCAGCACAGTTTTATCGTGACAGAAGGTAAAGAGAGAAAATAAAATCTTCCTCCGTTGTACGAACCGAGCGTCACTCGTCGTTTTGCATTTTATGTACGACGATTGATATACATACGAGCCAATGTAGTTTGTAGAAATTGAGAAGGGAGACACACACAAACAATCGCACGATAAAACACGCAAGGGTTATGCAAAAAAAAAAAAAAAAACAACAAATCACTAAATGACAGCAAAGGCGTTTGCATCACTCATGTTCAATCCTGCGAGTCTATCGGAAGTGTCGATTTGTATACAAAAATCATAAATTCTCTTGACTTGACACAAATCTCGCGCGCCGAGCCACTTAAAAACCCGCGGCTGCGAACGCGTAACCATGGAAAAAAAGAAACAAAAAGAAATCAACGAATCCTGGAAAATTGGTGAACGGTAGTAAACCGGCAAGCTCGCGGGCGCATGTGTGTGTGTGTGTGTGTGTGTGTGTGTGTGCGTGTGCGTGCGTGTGCGTCCTGAGATGCGTGTGTGTGCGCCGTGTTCAGTTCTACGTGTGGATAAGCGGAAGAAAATGGACAAGGAAGGAAAATATAAAAAATGTTTGTCGTACGCGAGGTATGGTGGGTTTTAGAATAAATGATCTATTGACAAATGTTGTATATTATTACGAATTATAATGACACTATTATAATTAATTAATTGTAATACTATAATAATGTGAATTGACCTTAAAGAAACAACAACAAAAATACACGATTGATAAGTAATAGGAAATTTTGAATTGTTAGTGGAAAGCACGGGGAGGGAGACGCCATTGCGACAGCTTAGGTTGAATTCGATAAGCAGTACCAAAATGATCAAAATGAAGAAAAAAAAAAAAAAAAAAAAAGAAGGAAAAATACGATCGAATCACGCCATCTTTCGATCTTTCGATCACTGTTCGATGGCGAATCGTGGATATCAATTTTTTTACAAAGCGTGCGGGATGATTGATGATAGGCCGTATCAAGTGGAGTTTCTATTCTTGCTTTTTGTTGTTCCGTTTTCTTTTGTTTTTTTCTCGAAATTACATAAATTCCCTGCGACTGCGTTCTTCGAATACAATCGTAAGCATACGGAATAAACGTTCCTTTTTAATTTACGCTTACGACCGAATCGCGTAACCAAACGTATAATACGCATACTCCATTTGTGAAGAAAAAAAAACAATTTGTTTTCCCTCGCAAACGCGTTTTCGTATCGACTAATGACAGTGGCTCGGAATTAGCCAACACGTTGGTTGTATCGCTTTTACAACGGAGGAAAATACAAAGGAAAAAACTGAACGAAATACAACAGACAAACTTCAAGTATGTGATTTCGCGACGGCTTGGAGGATCGTACTCTATCGCACACCAATTGAAATTTTGACCAACTTTTGCAGCGTAGTTTTCATTCGATAATGTACAGTTACAGATCGTCGGCGTCGATCGTCGACCCGCGAAACGAATAAATTATTTGTGCAATGGAATGCAGTGGAATAATTCATGATAAATCAAAATTATCCGTAACAATCGTAAAATAAATCATGTGCTAATATTCAATCGATCGTACGCTTTTATAAATAAATATTCGCATTCACAATCGAGCGGGAAAATGTTGAACCGAGTTCTTTTATATATTGTATCGGATTTAATGTTGTCGACGATGACTGTGGATAAGCGGGGTGGACGTTTGTGGTGACGATAGTTACGATTATTAACAATGACGACGATCACAGCGATTATTATTATTATTATTATTATTATTATTATTATTATTATTATTATTGATTCATTATTATTACATGTTCTGAAGCAGTGTACAAATAAAATTTCCAATCACTTACAAAAACCTACGATAATTTATGTACATTCATCGCACGTTCGTTTGATCATTACAATTTTTCTCTGCCGCTTTATATATATATATATAATTTTCTCCGACGTCCATGTCGTTGACGACGACGGTGCTGCAAGGGGGGCGCCATGACCTTTTGAAAATGCCAGTTTTGACATTCGATATAGTGTTTCGAGTACGACGAAGCAATGAACGAGAGTTTGATTGTTTTTCTCAACTATCAAAGACTCGGGAAGACAAAATCTCCGGAAATGCCGTGTAAGTCAATTTTCCGCAATCCGTTCGGACAAATCATGCGGAAACGCAACGTTTAACGGTCGCATTCAACGACACACGCGAGAGTGTTCGGCAATTTATTTTCTCGAAGCACGGTTTTTAATGGATTTTTTTGGTAATTTTCATTTGGCCGAAGATTGGCCAACGAGGCGTCGGATTTTCAATCCGACGCCTCCAGTGGCAAATGGAAAAACCGGCCAAACATCAATGATCATTCGCCAAAATTGCTCACAAGGAACATCCCTCAGGTGAAAACCTTCGATTTTGTTGAAATTTGGATATGTTGTAAAGTACCGAAAAGTAAGCGATACGTATTTTTTTTTATCGGCGGAAAAACGGTTTTGACGGGCGAAACCACCCCTCGAAAAAATGCATCTCTAGGGGTAATATAGCAGTTTCACACACACACAAGGGTCCACCGATTTTAACGAAACAAAAACGAAAATTCTTCTAATCCGAAGCAATGAAAGATACACTGTAGTGTCATTGCAAAAAAAAAAATTAAGGGGTGGACCACCCTAGAGATGCCTTTTTTCGAGGGGTGGTTTCACCCGTTGTAACGTTTTTCCGCCGATAAAAAAAAATACGTATCGCTTACTTTTCGGTGCTTTATAACATATACAAATTTCAACAAAATCGAAGGGTGTCACCTGAGGGATGTTCCTTGTCAGTCTCCCTCAAAGCCTTTGCTTTCTAGGATCATCAGCTAGACTAAACGCGGCTTTTATGACGGGTTCGATTTACTTTACCTCTCGGATCGGTCGCGTTTCTTTGCAACGAGGGCAAAAGGTAGCCACCGAGTGAAGAAAAAAATTGGTAAACCGTCAATGAACTCTGTACAGCGATTAAAGCGAACACAAAAACAAAAAATATCCGTTTATCACGACTTGTTTTCTCTTTCGACAAGCGCGTGGATAAATATTAACGATCTTCCAAGTTCGGAAAGCGGCTCGCGAGTTCGTTCCAATGGCAATTTCATTCTCCGGGTGACTCTAGGATAATATTAATTAAGGCATTACCGGCGGGTTTGTTTGACGAGCTTTGCTAGCCTGTACGCGCACATTTTTGCTTCGAGCAATGAATTGTACATACAGTAGTTTGTAAAAAAAAGAAGAAAAGCAAAAAACAATAGAGGGCGAGAGAATGAGAGTAGAAAGGGGGGGGGGGGGGGGAGGGGGAACGAAGCATCGCTGAGATTGTTTTCCGAACATGGTGAACAAATTCGTCTCAATGTCTGTGATCCACCAGAGAAGAAGAAAAATAAAAACGGGACAGTAGTTCTTCATTGAGGCCGGTTCATCAATGAATACCGGACCAGTTTTTTTTTGCGCGGAATGTGCCCCGAATAGTGTAAAAAATAAAAATAAACAAACAATAACAAAAAGTATTAGTTATTTAAGAGTGATTGACGCAAGCACGGGTCACAATGTTTTACCCTATAAATAGACACGAGACAGTTCGGTATATTATATTAATATACACTCAACGCTGACTCGTCATCGTGACCAATAAATTAATAAGAAGAAGAAAACACAACACGAAACAAATTGTCATCTATAACTACCATTTTTATGCGATCCAAAATTTTTATCCCGGTCATTTGTATTATAGCGACGTGTGTTTTTTCCAACATCACATTATATGTAATGAAACCGAAATTGTAACTGATGCGAAGAAAAAAAGAAGCAGTGCGTTAATAAAAAAAAAAAAATATTTGGCAAAACGAGCCTTGTCACCTTGGCGAATTGTATATATCCGTTAATCGAGGGCCACCGAGGGCACTTGCGCAGCGGACAAATTCATAGTACCTTGGCGATGAATGGTAGCGTTCGTCTCCCATTTTTGGTGTTCTGGCAAGTATCCGAATACGCATTCTAACACCCGTATCGAACATTTCTTTAATGTGCCATTTTGGATACACGGCATGCTTTAGAAAACACATCCAAGCGATCATTGAGATAGTCTTGAGGTATTCATTTCACCAACCAAAATAATTAACACGATTTTCATCTATAATCAAGTGAAATCACGGCCCAATGTACTGGTGAAATTCCAAGCCAGGTTACCGAACTTTTAACGAAAAATTACGACCCTAAAAATCGTCTCATTTATACGGCACTTTATGCAGATGATACGCTAGCCAAATTTCTATTCAATAATTTATACGCTCAATAACTCTAGATGCCTGATACAAACTCCTCGACGCGTGTAAAAAAAATCTATAGATTCCGTAACGACAATAAAAACGGGGGTCACCGAAAGTGTGAAAAAAAATATTAATGATAAAACTTAGAAAAATGTGAGTAACAGAAGAATTTTCGTAGCTGCGACTTGTTAGAGAAAATATCTAAATTTACCAAATTAACGTGAAAATTTTTGTGGCAGTTTATCGTTGGATATAATAATTGATTGTGACTTATTTTTATTAAACGCTTCTGTAATTTACCAATTATTCAGAAGAGCCCTGCTTATGCACCCACAAAATACGGCCCCGCGCAAAGGGTATATCTTAAGGGGGGGGGGGGGGGGGGGGTAGAATCCCTGTGGGTAGCCGAAAATAAGCAAGTTTCGGCTATTTTTTATATTTCAAAATAGCGGCCGTATGACACTTGCTTCAGAAACAGTTGCCGCTTGAATTGTTACATGGCGTAAAACCTGGTGCCTTGATCTCAAATATCAGAGCCAAAAGGTTTCAGATTTCTCAAACCCACATACTCTTTGCGAACCTAAAAAATGAAAAAAAGTGAAAATTCGAAAAATGATACGTATTTGAAAAACTTTTATTATCCATGAAATGTTTACTATAAGTAGTGTTTGTTCATGAGAAAGTAGTTTTTCAAATCATTTTTAAGAAACTTTACGTTAACATAGACGGTAATTATGTTACCCAAAAGTGTGCAGAATTTCAAAATGATCGATCAGATAGTTTTTGAGTAAACTTGTACGAAGGTAATGAAAAAGTGGTGTTCAGGAAAACGCGTACAAATTTCGGATTTGAAATTTTTATATGATTTTGACGAACACTTTATGCGCCTATTGCCAAAATTTGAGCTATTTTGACCCCTTAGTTCGTCTCATGGAGACGGTCAACCGGACGTGCGGTAGTCACGGTCTTCTTGCTCACGTATCCAACTAAACCCGTTGGAAAACTGAAATTCGATAGATTAGATATAATAGATATTGTAAAAAAAAAAGAAAATCAATCTTCACCGTGCAATTAAAGCACTGCATTACAAGAAAGTTTCCATTTCCGGTTGAAAATGACCAGAACGACAGATAGCACCAACAGCTTAGCAAAGTCGCGAGTAACATTTTATCACGTATCAACAATATGTATAATTATATTCTGCCTATCATGTTGATCCCGCTGAGGTAATTCAATCCTATTTTAATTTAATTTTAATTAGGTTAGTCCGCTTTTAAGGTAGTCATGTTAATATTATTATTATGAAGACTACTACCGAGTCATTGACAAGATAATTTTTCAGTTTTTATTTGTTCATGTGCAATCAATTCATCATTTACCACAACATTTGGTACATTATAATCGATAATACGAATAATCAACATAAGTAAATATAAATCAGAGCAGCTGTGGGTAAAATAAATTTATACTCGTTTTTGACGCCGAGGAAGTGATTGTACCTCCTTAAAGTTTCAAGATTCTAAAATCTTCTGACTCAGCTTCGTCGTGGCGTTTATTTGCGGCCGTAAGGTCATTACGTTAAAAAGGGATCTCGCCCCTTAATTTTTTGCCAGTCAAATTCAGCACCACAATGAATCGACATTCGAAAATCCCACATTCGAAATATTAATAAATTCGTTCTTCTTTCCACATACAGTAGCGCGGAAAAGTTTGCGGCCAACCGATTTTTTTTTAGCGACGTGAAAAAATATTTAATTCCGGAGAGAGTACCACGATATGAATAATAGCGTGATTATATTTGTTTGAATAGGGTATTATTTCTATACAGCGTCGAACGAGTTGCGTCAGTGTGCAAAAGTATCGCGCCGCTATCTCGCCCGACTTCGTACGCACATTTTGTTTGCATTTTCTTTCACACTTAATGCCAAGCAAATTAGCTCTAAAATGTTCTCTTCGTGACAAAAATACTATCTGATAACTGTCCGTGCGATCTCACGTGAAACCACCCCTAGCTGCTTGGTTATATATTTTCTACTCCAATTTTCCATTGCTAATTTTTTACTAAACAATTTCGTGAATTTTTTTTTTTCGTTTCCTCTTCGTGTAAAACGAAAAGTATTACAGCTATCGAAATGGACGCAAATGACGAAATATATGAAATGAAAAGACGAAGAGAATGAGCGGTGGAACGACCCGATCCGATAATTATTAAGGGAGTTATTTTTTTTTTTTTAACGAAAAAAGCGTTTTTTAACAAATTAATAACTCCGCCATTTTTGAAGTTACAGCTTACGGCCTTTGCACGATATTATATATTAATGCGTAATTTTAGTGTGCAAAACCTGTGCGCCGTTGGACAATTAGTTTCCGCGTAATTGCAAAAATAAGTTTTTTCGGTGCTAAATTGTAAAATCGCTCGATGTTCTGTAGATGGTCCAATTTAAATTTTTCAAAGTGATTTTGAATGTAAAAGACTTGCGCTACCAAACGTCAATCTTCGATTTTCGATAAAATGTCGAAAAGTTAGTTGAAAACGCGTGCGAACGTTGGTAAAAACGGCCATCATGGCGTCCGCTGTGTGGCACGTAGCGCCGTCCTGCGGAACCACATGTCGTCCACGTCCCCATATCGTTCAATTTGGGCCGAAAGATAATCGATTATCATCGTTCTGTTGACGGTGACGGCCTCACAAACGTCGTTTAAAAAAAAGTACGGACCAATGACGCCGCCGGCCCAAAATCCGCACCAAACAGTAACTTTTTGCGATGTTCTCGGCCGATCTGGCGTTATTCCTTTAACGTGTACGGGCTGATTGTTTACCGAACCGATCGTCTCGAATTTAGTCACGAAACGTTGGAGAGTCGACTGTGAAGGGCCACCGCGTCTGCCGTAAAATGGATGCAACGCGCGCAACGTTTGCACACTAACGAACATTCTTTTTCATAATAAAGTTTTATCATTTGGACGTGCTGTTCTACTGACTGAATAATAAACAACAGATTAAACAGACGCCATCGAAACAACATGGCCGCCAACATTGACCCGCGCCAATTGAAAAACCCTATATATAGTTACCGATTGATAAAACATGGAGAATGGTTATGACCAAATTTGTAGAAAAAAATTTCCAACAAACTTCATACCGAACTTTTTTTCGTCAAATGCATAGTTTCGAAGCTATGGCTTGATAAATGTTGCACCGCGTGAATTATCAGTGGAAATGTTGCTTACGTAATACACGGAAACCATAATACATAAAAGAGGCAGGAAGTATTCAGAAAAGCGACAATACCGTGTAGTGAATCTGTTATAATTATAAATAGTGTGAAGAACTACTAAAAATTTGAAGATCTTTCTTACTTGCATGCCTAGAACGTCTTATCATCAGAAATTGTCAATCTAGCGAGATACAATTGTTTGTACATCACGTTGCATCATAAAAATGAATAATATTTAATAATGATGATGAGAAGGAAAAGGTAGAGAAGGGGATAACAGAGTTCAATGGATCCACATTATTTTTTTGAAATGAAAAACGGATTAAAATATTAATTTCAATAGAAAAAGTGGCGCGTTATTTTACGTTGCAGGTCTCATCTGTTTCGATGATCAACGAAGGCACTCATCGCCTGGCACATCTCTGTCTTTTGCGCACGCTATATCCGTATAGTTTGTGGCAAGACCTGAAAGATTGTGTTGGAATAAAAAATTGTGCTAACAAGGCGGAATTGTGGAAGCATTTGCGACATGAATTGGAAAACTTGTCACAAGAACGGATCTCACAATTGACAGCGTCCATGCCTCGTCGATGCGCCGCTGTTATTGCTGCTAAGGACACAGCAACAAAGTATTGAGTCAAGTGAAGATGGCCGATTCTAGCTTTATTTTCAAATTTTTTTGCTATGTTTTTCACACGCAATACTATGTGGCCCAATACTTTTGCATACCCGTTGAAAAAAAAAATGATGAACAATCAAACATTTAAGACCGATATCTATGCATATAATTATGCATATCGTTTTCAAATATAAGTGAACACATGTTGCCGTAGCTCGTTTATTTTTTCATGGGATACTTTCATGGAATCGTTAGAGCTCTCAAACTAAGAATTTTCGTTGTGCAGCTATCGCAAGAAGGTTATGTTATGGCAAAGGGTTTGAATACCGGAAGTGGGACCTGTGCGTGCCCTAGCCCTGTTGATACTTCACATACGTAATAGACGAAATATTTTACGATATTGTAAAACATTACTCTCGCAGATAAAAAATATATTGTAGAAGTTTTGGGAAGTTTCCATGTATGTTTAGTGATGAGACTGACTCATCTTAATGGAACATTCGCGATGGTTCTCGTCTAGAACCGCGGGAGGGGAGAAGAGTGCGCGTCCGATTGGCCTCGTCTCCGGAAGCTTACAGACGATTGGCCGCATGAACGGAAGGCGCCCCCACGCGACGTTTCGTCTCAGACGGAGTAGCGCGAAGTTTGCCTCCCTTTAACACTGCACGCATCACAAGACCATTGCGAGTTGCGAGAGTTGCATCATACACGTGAAGTCGAGAGGCTTTTCCGCGTTTCTGGGCTCAATCCTTTATTCTTAATCGGGATAGACAATTGGCGACCGACTAATCGACGAAAAGAACGAAAATGTTGTCCGCTGCGAGATTGCTGTCACGCGGGTGTTCCGGTGTCACTCAGGAAGTAACGAGGCGACATCAATTTGGCGTGATACTGAAAAACGTGAGTACTCAGAACTAGAGGCTTTTTTGCGGCTCGACAACGAGCATGGAGGGCCCGGCCTTTCGGCGACGTATAAAATGTACTATCCAAAACTCCGCGGCACGACTTTGAATCTTGAAATCATTCTCGTCGAACCAAATATTCTTCGGCATTTCACAAAGCCTCTTGAGCTACTTCTTAGTACGCAATATTATCGAGGCACGCGAGACCGGTATGTACAACGAAGTTGTGAATTGGACGTTTTCTTAAATCTTCCTCGTAATTCTCCTCGAGATCAAACAAGCGCTTTCTGTTTCATCGCAAGAAATACATTTTTTTTTCTCGCCAATATCGTAGACGCGATCATGATCCTCGGGAAATTCGTTTCACAAATCTTCCGGCTAAGCACGTGCTAATACGCAGTTAGGTACTTCGTACTGCTGGCGATCTGATAGTTGCGAAAATGCTTTGAGATCTTGAAAATATTCACGCATAAATTTATTTGCGTGTACTCGTAACGGCCTTGGTTCCGCGAAAAATAAAAAGTTCCATATCAGTCGAAGTTTGTTGGTTAAGTTATGTAATCGGGCATGGGACTAACCACACTTTTCTACCAGAGTGCTTCGTTGCGCAAAAGTATTCTATATTCGCTTTTTTACTCTTCATTTTGTGTGTAACTGAATACCTGATCAGCGATAGTAAAATTGACCGAACAGTCGTTTAACTCATGCATGAACATAATATCCCCATGGCCACTGCCGCACACCCTCAACGAGATCATATTGAAATTTGCGTCTTTAGAATGCATTGGAAAATCATTCTTTTTTTTCACCCTTGTTAACATTGTTTTGATGGATTTGGGTTGTAGGTCTCTATAAAGGATCTTAAAAAACGTTCGCTGTAGATTTGATCTGCCGAATTATTTTTTTAGTAATTGGAAAAATATATTCTCGGAGCTCTTCCACGACCCAAACTAAAATATAATGCAAACAAGTGTCTATTCGAATTTGGCAACAAAAGACCCTCCTGATATGGAGGAAACTATAAATTAATATGACTAAGAAAAGCGATTGCCCAATATTTTTTTGATATATCCGATGAGCAATTTTGGTCCTTATGTTTACTTGCCCTGCATTGTTTTTTACGTACTCGTATTGACTTGTGGCTGTCTGGAAAATTCTTCTGCCTAAATAACGATCTCTGCGGGATTATCACGGCGTAACGAGTAAAAAAATAGCTTATTTTCCTGATTTCTTTTTCAACGGTTAAAATATGCTTATCATTCTGATTTTTTAATGTCAAAATTGAAGCACTCGTGGAGAACAGAAAATCAATTATTTGACATTTATTTTTATTTTCTTTTACATTCTTTTAACGGTTGAAAATATTCTCGGAAAAAAGGAGTCCACGGTATACACGGTTGTGGACGTAAATATAATCTGAAGCAAAATTTGTAAAAAGATTAATTTTAATAATCCGTATGAACGCTGCTATCTTGCTACGGAGGTTTTTTTTTTCAAATAAAAATTGACGAAATGGTGGCAGTTTGCAAAAAGAATATCGAATTAAGCCTATTTTTTCTGCATTTTTTCGTTTAAAAAAACATGACGATTCAAAAAAAGCTCTCACAGAAAGAAAAAAAATGGTGTAAGCAAATTTGCGTCAAAATTTGAAACGGATAGCTTGTAAACTGTTTCTTTGAGAATGTACACTGTTTTGAAAAACAACATTTGGAGAAAAACGCGCCTAGAGTTTACAGTGTGGAATTTTCATATAAATTGTCTACTTACGTTTATGTAAGTATACAAACAGCATGTTTATAACCGTTTAAACTATCGGTTGGGGCGAAAAAAATTGACGTTTTGGAAATTTTGCACGGACGATTCCTTAACATTCTAATATTTGAATTAATTAAATTCTATATATTTGATGTTTCGTCTGTACTGGCGGATGGGCAGTCGGGGTTGCGGCTCCAGCGATCCTTCGAGTTTAGCTGCATTGACCACGGCTGATACTTGAAGGGACGTCTGTTCAGTCGGATACCGCCTGGCGCGTCAGCCAGTGGGCAGAAAGTCAATACTTCCGAGACCTTACTGTAGATACTTGAGTAAAAAGTCTGTGCACCAGAGAGTCAGAAGCATATTGCAGGATATACGTAAACACGTGCAAGGGCACACATCGGAAGTAAAAAAATAATAGTATATTTGACGTTCCACAGTCTATAGCACCAACCCTATCAGGATCTGACAGATTCAATGGCACTCAACAGTACAGATACCGGTAAGTGTAATAATACTCTTATCTGCTTTCCGCTGACATGGTACTATGTAAATTGCATCTTGATGAACAGATCCGACGGCGTTAAAGGAGCAGTTATTGGCATTGATCTTGGCACGACATTTTCATGTGTCGCCGTCATGGAAGGAAAACAAGCCAAAGTTATTGAGAACGCGGAAGGTTCCCGAACGACGCCATCTTACGTGGCTTTCTCAAAAGGTGAGCTTGAAAATTACATTGAAGATATACTACAAATAGATGGTAATTCCTGTTGAAGAAACACGATAAGTCTATTCTGTTGTGGTTTAGTATTATGAAGATGTAAAAACTGCAAGTAATTTCTATAAATTGCTTTTGCGTCATTTCATAAGATCCTTGAAGTTTTAATTCCAAAAGAGAGTCCAGTTGAAGAAAAATCTCTCGAGTTTTGATAACAATTGTGTGAAATGTTGCGACCATTTTGGTCACTCGCGCGATTCGTTTTTACATAGATGTGCATCAGGGTGGATAAAAAATAATCAAGCTCCTGCTCCCTCGATCAATAGTCTCTTTCAGTCTTAAATTGCGACCCCGAAGCGTGACTTTATCACAAAATGTACGTTCGCTCTTCTCCAGATGGTGAACGCTTGGTTGGCATGCCTGCCAAACGTCAAGCTGTCACGAATTCCGCCAACACGTTTTATGCGACGAAACGTTTGATCGGGCGCAAATTCGAGGATGCTGAAGTAAAGAAAGACATGTGAGTAGCGCATTCTCATTAGTACATCCGTTTTGCTCCGCTTGCAAGCTGCACGGGTGACCGATAAAAATGTTCCATCTCGTTCCTTCAGGAAAACCGTCTCGTACAAAATCGTGCGTGCTTCGAACGGTGATGCTTGGGTGCAGGGAGGCGATGGGAAGATGTATTCTCCGAGTCAAATCGGAGCTTTTGTACTGATGAAAATGAAGGAAACAGCGGAGGCGTATTTGAATACCACTGTGAAAAACGCCGTTGTTACCGTCCCAGCGTATTTCAACGATTCGCAGAGACAGGCAACCAAGGATGCTGGTCTAATAGCCGGACTAAACGTACTTCGCGTGATCAATGAACCGACTGCAGCTGCATTGGCCTACGGCATGGACAAATCCGAGGATAAGATGTAATGAAAGTTTCCTTACGGAATATGTACTACGGTTACTATTTTGAAAATGATCTTCAACTTTGATGATGTTGAACTTGACATATATTTTGAAGAGGCCATCTTGTTAACCATTTTTATGTACGTATATTATACGACATCGATGCTGCTCCGTAAAAATAGTTAGGTCATGATGAAGATGAATTATCGGACGATATTCGGAATAAGGATAAATTTATATTCGCACTCTCGCAATTATAGAATATTGCTGCGAGCGACATTCGCGAACCGTACTTTGTTTACATTTATACATAAAAAAAAGACTGATCCATTGTGTGGGTCGTTTTTATACAATCACTCACTGTATAAAAATGTTCCGTACACAGAGTTTGACAAGATGTCTAGGACATGGCCATCAGAGTTTCTATTTTTGAAATAGTGACTTACTAATTTGTAAGAAAATCCACAATGATGTTATTATTTTTCGTCTCTCAAAGCCGCATATAATGTTGGCACGTGTGGACACTCCTAACTGATCCAAAGTATTCTGGATATTCCTTTCACGAAAACATCGTCCGCGTGACTCGTCTGAATGAGTGTGCCGTTTCGTTTTCAGCATTGCCGTATACGACCTGGGCGGTGGTACCTTCGATATCTCGATATTGGAGATACAGAAGGGCGTATTCGAAGTAAAATCAACGAACGGCGACACATTTTTGGGTGGCGAGGATTTCGACAACGCTCTCGTGAATTATTTGGCCACTGAGTTCAAGAAGGATCAGGGCATTGACGTTACAAAGGACGCAATGGCGATGCAACGCTTGAAGGAAGCTGCCGAAAAAGCAAAAATCGAATTGTCGAGTTCCTCGCAAACCGACATAAATTTGCCGTATCTAACGATGGACGCGGGTGGCCCCAAGCATTTGAATCTCAAACTTTCACGAAGCAAGTTCGAAAGCCTCGTCGCTGATTTGATCAAGCGTACGATTCAACCTTGCCAGAAAGCTCTGACCGACGCCGAGGTCGCGAAATCCGACATCGGCGAAGTCCTCTTGGTCGGCGGTATGACACGCGTGCCCAAAGTTCAAGCGACTGTGCAAGAGATCTTCGGGCGAACGCCGTCCAGAGCGGTAAATCCGGACGAGGCGGTCGCCGTCGGTGCAGCTGTTCAGGGTGGAGTTCTCGCCGGTGATGTTACGGACGTACTCCTCCTCGACGTTACTCCACTGTCTCTGGGTATGTAAAATGGCGAATCTGTCCGTTGCATTCTTTCCTCGAGGTAGTATGAGCACGTACTTGTTTATTAGGCCGAGTCTGTCGGCCATTAAAGGTGCTCCTGCTACATTGAGACAAAGCAGAAGCTCTACCACGTGACACGAGTGCAATAGAGGTAGCTGAAATTTTCGAACAGAGATAACTAAGAGATTGCCATATTTAGGGCGAAAAATCGTCAAGCTGTGAATCAATGAAGTGTTCAAATCCCGATGCGTTGTTTTTCAAAACATAAGCGCGCAAGATAAAACTTTTCGAAAATTTGTGAGGTTATGTTGACGTTGTACATGCCCTTGAACCGATTCACAATGATGTCATCAAAACTAATCTTCTCTCTGACCAAAGATGTGGAGAAAAATATTTGCCTGAGATTTGTATCGTTTAACATCCGGTGTAAAAAAGCGTGATTCGCATTGTCGCAGATTTAAAAGTATTCGTCCAATTATTTACAGGAATTGAGACTCTCGGTGGTGTATTCACAAGGCTCATCTCTCGGAACACGACGATACCCACAAAGAAGAGTCAGGTGTTCTCTACGGCAGCCGACGGTCAGACCCAAGTCGAAATTAAGGTACACCAAGGTGAACGAGAAATGGCCAACGACAACAAACTGTTGGGCCAATTCACCCTGGTTGGTATTCCACCCGCGCCGCGTGGTGTTCCACAAATCGAAGTTACTTTCGACATCGATGCGAACGGCATCGTTCACGTATCCGCGAGGGACAAAGGAACCGGCAAGGAGCAACAGAGTAAGTTAAAAATCGATGTTTCTCGCTATTGTTTATTTACACTAGAATGCAAGAAGAAGGAAAAACGTTTTGATATAATTATAATTGAATCATTTGATTGCAGTTGTTATTCAGTCCAGCGGTGGTCTCAGCAAAGATGAAATTGAGAACATGGTGAAGAATGCCGAACAGTACGCCAAGGAAGACAGAATTAAGAAGGATCGGGTCGAAGCAGTCAATCAGGCAGAGGGAATCGTTCACGATACCGAGGCAAAGATCGAAGAATTCAAAGCACAACTGCCACAGGATGAGGTATGCTCCCGAATAATCGTGACCGTCATTTGAATTTAAGCTTAGTTAAGAGTACCTGAAAGAGTGCCTGTTTGGCCTTGCTATTTATCATTTACACTGAACATTTCTGTTCGCTGTAGTTGCCTTCCATCACATGCACCAGCATTTCTTTGACATCTTCGAACTACCTTCGAAATTTCAATGAATTAAAAATACCTAAGTATATACTAATTGTTCGATGCAGTTAAAAACAAATATAGAAGAAGAAAACAGAACATCCGATAAATTTTCCGTTTTTCTCTGCATTTAAGTGCATCATAAAAAGTAATTTAAAAAAACGATTTTAACAACTAAAGAATCAAAATATCAATGAAAGTGCTGCCGAGCTGCGGAGACTTTTCAGAGGTCGAGACACGTCAAATCTTTTAGAATTGCCATGGTATTCTAATCCGTTGACATAAATTGACATTTTTTACGCATTTGCAGTGTGATAAGCTGAGAGAACTGGTCGCAAAGATGCGCGAGACCCTGGCGAAGAAGGATGAGACTGATCCGGAAGAGATTAAGAAGCAAACGAACGAACTGCAGCAGGCTAGTCTCAAGCTTTTCGAGATGGCCTACAAGAAAATGGCTGCCGAGCGTGAGAGTGGTAGCAGTCAAGGTGGCCAACAAGAACAACAGCCAGAGAGCGAAAAGAAAGAGGAAAAGAACTGAATGACAAGAGGAAGATGATCCAAGATGATGCAATTACTCGACGATCGTCCGTAATTGTCGTGCGTAAAAAAGAAACAAGAAAATCATTGACCCGTGATGCAGCGTAGCACACTCCATGGTGCACCGCTTATCTATTTCTTTGATTATCGATGAATGGCAACGACAATCGCACTTGGGTATTCCCGGTATCAATTATGTACACAATTTACAGAATGATTTCTCTATGGCGCAAACTCAATAAATTCCTATTCTACGAAATGTTCACTGTAGGAGAGGTCTGTGAGCTTTTACGATAAGTGCGCGTTTGCGAGACCAGCCAGAACTTAAATTCTTCTCGAGCTTCCTAAAGAAGTGAAATGTGTGCATTTTCAAATTTCGAACCATATCGAAATTTTGTATGGAGGGAGGGGGCCTTCCTCGAGTCTACTTGCGTGACGCGATGTTCCGAGTCATGCGGTTTAATCAAAGTCTTTAGGCTTATCTTGATCGTCCGAACGTAATCTAAGAAACATTATTTTAATAGAACTTCTGGCAATATAACCTTGATTTTCATTATCGTTGCTATAAATTTAAGACGCGATAAAACATAGCTGTCAATTGTTACTATACTCAGTCCAACTTTGGTAATGTTTCGTCACGTGTTTATTGGAGCCAGTCCAGGATTCTCGTGTATCGAATGGTTTTATATGATAATCTTTCTACATGAATCGTGATCTCAACCACCCACAATGGCCGAAATCGCGCTGTTTCCATAGATTCAGGGTTTTTTTTTTCCTTCAAATTATTCATTCAAGTCCGTACTTGAATGAATAATTTGAAGGAAAAAAAAAGAAACCCTGAATCTATGGCACAGCGCGATTTCGGCCATTGTGGGTGGTTGAGAATCCTGGACTGGCTCCAATAAACACGTGACGAAACATTACCAAAGTTGGACTGAGTATAGAAACAATTTACAGCTATGTTTTATCGCGTCTTAAATTTTTAGCAACGATAATGAAAATCAAGGTTATATTGCCAGAAGTTCTATTAAAATAATGTTTCTTAGATTACGTTCGGACGATCAAGATAAGCCTAAAGACTTTGATTAAACCGCATGACTCGGAACATCGCGTCACGCAAGGAGACTCGAGGAAGGCCCCCTCCCTCCATACAAAATTTCGATATGGTTCGAAATTTGAAAATGCACACATTTCACTCCTTTAGGAAGCTCGAGAAGAATTTAAGTTCTGGCTGGTCTCGCAAACGCGCACTTATCGTAAAAGCTCACAGACCTCTCCTACAGTGAACATTTCGTAGAATAGGAATTTATTGAGTTTGCGCCATAGAGAAATCATTCTGTACATTGTGTACATAATTGATACCGGGAATACCCAAGTGCGATTGTCGTTGCCATTCATCGATAATCAAAGAAATAGATAAGCGGTGCACCATGGTGTGTGCTACGCTGCATCACGGGTCAATGATTTTCTTGTTTCTTTTTCACGCACGACAATTACGAACGATCGTCGAGTCCAGTCAAGTTGAGTGTGAGTACGCTGATTGCGATAGGATAAACTTTACAAAAGTTCGCAATGGGCCGCACGATGGTTGTCTCAGATCCCAGTGAGAAGTGAGGCAGATTTATATCTGATGTTGAACGACGCTAGCGTTTATCCTGTCTTAGGTGTACCGACCTACGAGTAACCGGCGGCTTATCCAGAATGAATGCGGTATCGAAATATACGAAATGGATGTATGCTTGGATGGATGTGTGATCGATATGCTGCATAAGTTAAGCAAGAAGAAAAAATGATGGTGTTATTCCGTGTAACAAGGACAAACTTATCGTATTACGATGTAATAGACACGCTCGATTTTTTTATTTGCATTGTACGCAGGTATAGTACGTGAGATGTTGTAGGTTTCTTTGTTCAATAAAAGTCGATAAATTTTATGCGTTTTACGCCCTCTTGATTTACAACATTCTTTTCCCTGAATTCATTTTTTACTCCGACCTTTGCCTTGCAAATGTCAAAGTTCCTCGATGCTTTGGATTTGTTTGGACACCAAAAAAGCGTCTTGTCCGTTGCTTGTATGGATTTATTCGGGTTTGTTTGGGATTTTCTCATTTTGTGAGTTTTATTTTCGCGTTTTTGGACATTTTTTTATTCGCTTGTTTCTGCTTCGAATTTATTTGGACCATTTTAGGTTTGTTGCTGCAGGCAATTGAGGGGCTACATATACCTAGTGACCGGGAAAACATGGGCAAATTCCGAAGTTTTTATCTGGGAAGCGGTTGGTAAAAAAGAAACTTTTTTTTAACACAAAGATACACATTGAGCTTTTAAAAAAATCCCCAAAAATACAGAAAAACCAAAATATGGCTCTCGGCAGACGAAATTTTTTTTCGCGACGTTTGGCGGTGGTCACCAGCTTCAACGGGCCATCCGAAATCGAAAAACCAAACGGTTATTCAAGCTAAAGATAAATACGAGTCGTTAACGATCGTCGGTTTTCAAAATGTTTTTTTTTTAAACAACGTGGCGACCAATTGAAATCGAGCATACAAAAATTATGAAAAAGGTCGTAATTTCTACGTATCTATTGAAAAGTGAAGGTCGACTGAAACAAGTGAGATCGTCAACGACCTTTAAATGTGTCTCATTCGTGTATCTGCTGTAAATTTGGAAAGAATCCATTGACTAGTTCCCGAGATATCATGTCCACCAACCTCGAAAACAGTGTTTCGAGAAAAAAAAACGCGCTTAAAGTTTGAAGTATGGTGCTGCTACCGCTCGTTAGAAGCTGTAGCTCATTCAATTTTTAGAATATTTCAATGATATTTTCGGGAATGCAGCTGAAAGGCTATAGAAATATTTTTGGAAAATGGAACTTTTGGACCCACCTAGGTAGATCAAGTCCGTTCAACGAAACGATAACTATCGATAGAGCGAATTTAAAAAAATTGTTCAAAAGTCATCCAAATTATTTTTCTATTAGCACAGTACAACTGTGCGACAAACAATAAATCTTGTTTCTATTCAATTGCTCTGGTCGCAATCGTGGATAATGTTCCGTTTTTGTTAACGATAATAACATTTTCGTAAGTGAACAGCGACGCCTGTGGTCGAATTCGGAACTACCATATTCCATTTGAGACAGACATGATGGACGTGGTCTTTTATCGTACTACACGGCTTATGCTGGCTGCTTTCCTGGTTCCGAGATAATTTGTTAAATACTTTTTTGCTCATACCATAAGTACTACGAAGCGATGGTGAGTGCGTTCAATTGTGTCCATAACTTTCACAATGTAGGATTGAATTTACCCGCATCAGGGCGTTTGGTATCATAAACAATACATGCTTGTTAGAACGCGTGAAAACAAATGCTACTTTGACATAGGCTATTTTTTCAAGAACGAGGTTAAACTGTCAATCGCATAACGTCATTAGTTTTCGAGAAAACATTTATACATTAATACTATCAGAGCCAAGAAGCTTCGACCATTCGCCCCTTTGCAAAGTCAACGTATAGTTATTTTGGGCATAAACAAAGTGTTCGGTGTGTCTGAATTTCTCCCTTCAACTTTTCGATGTCTAATTCCTTTTGCATGCAACAATCGTAAACGTCGATGTATGTTCAATCGTGCGGTTATGCTCAACTTGAAAAGGGGTGGTAATAATGGCTTTTAGTTGACGGTCCGATGTAGTAGAGTAGCGCACGCTTGTCACTACTAGCTTTATTTAGCATGATGCTACCTGCAATCCCTGGTAGGTATCTTTATTCTTCTCGCAGCCAATGACGCCTGTTATGTCGAGTGTCGAGGAGCAGGACAAATTACTGGAAGATGCCATTGGTGTCGTCAAAGTACAGGCCTTCCAGATGAAACACTGTCTCGACCACAACAAACTGATGGATGCCCTGAAGCATGCATCGACCATGCTCGGAGAACTCAGAACTTCTTTGCTCAGCCCAAAGAGCTATTATGAATTATGTATCCTTTTAAAACTCACTTTGCTTCCTGGATGTTCGCGTTAAAACCTTCGAGGAATTATTCAATTGATCATTAAGTACGAATTGGTATGATGAGTTTTGTTATAGCTAGTGGAAACGAAAAATACAAGTACTTAACAGGTTACACCTAGCTCGTGGATCGAAAAATGAAGAATCTTCTTGACTTTTTTCTGGGGAAAGTGTGTGCAGTTTTTTAAATTTTCTTCGTTTTATATTGAAGAGTTTTTTAAGTTTTTGTATTGACGAATATTTAAAAATGTGGCGATCAAAATGATTTGTGTAGGCCGCTCTTTGAAAAACGTCCTTCGCGATGACTACAGCTGCTCTGAATCAAATAATCCGGAATTAAAAAATCAAATGCGTTTAGTTTCTTTCATGAAATTATCTAGTGTTTTGAGAAAGTATTTAAAAAATATTGATTTTCGAAAAAAATGTCCGCTGTCCAAGGTAAAAGTATGGTTTTTTGGGGAAACAAGTGCTCTATTTTGGTTGACTAAATAAAAACCACGGATCGAAAAAAAAATTCCCTTGTTCAAGCACTGCATTTTGACATTCTCAAAATAAGCTTGTCAAATTTGAAATTGATTAATGCAATATTTTTTTTTAGATATCCCAGTCACCGTTTTTGAAAAGTCATTTTGAGGGAAATGCATTTAAAGTTTCCCTGTTGGCGGAACCTACCTATAAACGCCCATAACTCCGTCAATTTTAAACGGTTTGGCTCGAAATTCGCAGAGAATATTTTTGAAATGTTACATTTTGGGAAGCCATCAAAAACGAAAAGTCCATATTTTCCAAAATCTCAACTGGGCGTGAGCTCTCAAGGAGAACCTACTTGTATTTTCGTCAAGGGTTGAATTGAGGGAGAAAATGAACAAGGGATACTTTTGTTAGTCACATTTACTTAGATCATTCCTTTGGTGTTGGGTGGAAAAAAAAGTTGCATGTTTATAAAATTATCGAATCTCATCTTCACAAGTATACAGGTTTACATGATACTTTGATGTTTTTTTTTACAAAAGATGTGTGAAAGGAATTTTGATGACGCGACTCGCACCACATTATTATTTCCTTATAAAATCTTCAAAAAGATATGGCAATCACGGATGAGCTGCGACATTTAGAGATATATTTGTTGGACGAATTTCAGAAAGGCAGAAAAGTCGCCGACCTCTATGAACTCGTCCAATATGCGGGAAATATTGTACCACGTTTGTAAGTTCACTAATTGTATCGAGCTTGTGTACGCTATTGTACGAAATGTTACAGAAGGTTTAAATATGTGTGGCTAACTTTTGTATGGAAAAAACTTTTTGGAGAATTTCACAATCATTTACCACACAGTTGTAGGATTATTAATTGTAACATACTAAAATTTTGCTTTTTTTCTCGTTTGTGCATCATTGTGATATAAACGCATTACGCATTTATCATTGGACAGGTGATAAAGATTGTATTGATTACAGGTATTTACTGATAACCGTCGGTTTGGTTTACATAAAGACGAACCCGTGTCTTAAAAGAGATTTATTGCGCGATTTGGTGGAGATGTGCAGAGGCGTTCAGCATCCACTGCGTGGCCTCTTTCTACGGAACTATCTCCTGCAGTGTACGCGTAACATACTGCCGGATGTGTCCGAAGGCGATGACGAAGAGGGAACAGTATGTTTCTGGGGATTCAAGATTATACAAAATATACTTAACTTTATCGCAAAATTTCGTATTTCTAGTACATTTGTATTCAGGTCCGCGACAGTATTGACTTTGTACTCATGAATTTCGCGGAAATGAACAAATTGTGGGTGAGAATGCAACATCAGGGGCACAGCAGAGACCGAGAAAGGAGAGAGAGGGAACGAGAAGAGCTGAAAATTCTCGTGGGTACGAATTTGGTACGGTTGAGTCAGCTAGAATCTGTTACACTTGATAAATACAAAAAGGTAATACCTCAATTCTCATGTTTGTGAAAAATTGTACGACTAAAAAATGCCACGATTGAGTATCATGAACGAAAAAACGATTATTTCAGCTCGTGCTGCCTGGTATTTTGGAACAAGTTGTCAGTTGTAGAGACGCAATCGCTCAGGAATATCTCATGGAATGTATAATTCAGGTAATCGTCAAGCACTAAGATAAATAAAAGAAACACAATCGTCACGGAATGTTCACCATTAATCCATGGCTCTTTCGCCGTCCAGGTTTTCCCGGACGAATTTCACCTCCAAACGTTGAACGCTTTTCTCAAGTCGTGCGCCGAATTGCACAACGGCGTTAACGTCAAGAATATAATAATATCATTGATAGATCGTCTCGCAACTTTTAGTCAAAGGTCGGACGGTGTGGGTGGTCCGGGCAGTCCAAGCCAAATACCCGGTATTCCACAAGACGTCAAGCTCTTTGATGTGTTTAGCGATCAAGTTGCGACCATAATTCAGGTACGCCAGACATTCTCGCTATCGTTAAGACAAATCGGTTAATACTCAGTTTGTTGTTTTGACAAATGGAGCGAACGTTCGGTGATGACCAGATACTACACAGCGACTGACAGTCTGTGATTATCGAAAAAAATAAAACACTTACTCATCTAGTTTAAGTCTGAGAACAGTCTCGCTCTTTTTGCCGTTTTTTTTTCTCAATTCTCACGTCGAACTGTGTAAATAGTCCGCCAAGGTACTTGTCCCGTATCTAATATTCGCTCTTGTGAAATTACTGTACAAAAAGTTTTCTTTAGACTTATACACGAAATGTGCGATAGTGAATTCTTGCTCTCAACACGGGTCAACGAATATCACTGTCCTTGAAAGATTAAAACAGTGGACGCGGGATGTATAGGTGTACAGCGCATGGTTGAGCTTCGGAAGGGGGATCGGGCATTGATATGTATATGTGCGATTCCTGCAAACTCGATTCAAGCATAGAACCGCTATTCATTCAGTCACGATTGTAATTGCGGCAAATATCGATTATTCGAAATTACATCGATTTCTTCTACTGTCAAACGATCCGTTTTTACGATCGCGATACATTCCGACAAATTCGGATTTCTTCAACCTGCTTTTTGTTTTTCTCCAGACGAGACAAGACATGCCGCCCGAGGATATTGTCTCGTTGCAAGTGGCGCTTATCAATCTGGCGCACAAATGTTATCCGGAAAGAGTTGACTACGTTGACAAAGTATTATTCACTACCGTTCAGATATTCGAAAAACTCAACGTAGAGAAGTGAGTACGGCTTCATGCAGAATAGAGAATAATAATTCGTTAAAGATTTATGAGACTATCGCCAAAATGCTACAATGGCGTTACAAATCCAACGCAAATTCGTATGACGAAGTCATTGTATGCATTTGGGATTGATCCACGTGGGATTTTATCCCCTGTTCATCCTACAGCCCTCTTATATTTCTGCGTCACTTACGTGTAACGTTTTCTTGTCCATCAACAGGTTGGAATACAATAGCGCTGTGTCCCGAGAACTCGCGAGACTGATGAAAATTCCGGTTGACAATTACAAGAATATACTGACAGTATTGAAGCTGGAGCATTTTGCACCGCTCCTGGATTATTTCGATTACGAGGGTAGAAAGCTCCTTGCCGTTTACATAATTACAAATATATTGGAAAACGAGACGCTAATACCGACACAAGAGCAAGTCGACGCGATACTCTCCGTTGTATCCCCGTTGGTCCAGGATCAACCAGATCAGCCAAGTATCGAAGAGGATCCCGAAGATTTTGCCGAGGAACAGGGACTACTCGGAAGACTCATACATCATTTCAAGTCGGAAACGGCGGATCAACAGTACATGATACTGAGCGCAGCTCGAAAACACTTTAGCGCCGGTGGTAATAAGAGAATTAAATATACACTTCCGCCGATAGTATTTCAGGCATATCAGCTCGCTTTCACTTATAAATCTCTGAAAGATCAGGTTTGTACGATACGTTAATTTTTTCCACCTAATGTCCAACCACTTCTGGACATGGGACAAAAGTTATTTGCAAAATATGCAAATCGAACGGATTTCAAGCCTTTATCCTATCGACGGACTTTTTTTTTGCAGGACGAAATGTGGCAGAAAAAGTGTCAAAAGATTTTCCAATTTTGTCACGCAACGATAACGGCGCTCATGAAAGCCGAACTTGCCGAATTGCCGCTTAGACTTTTTCTCCAGGGTGCTCTGGCTATCGGCGAAATAAGATTCGACAACTTTGAGATGGTAGCTTATGAATTCATGAGCCAGGCCTTCTCGATATACGAGGATGAGATCAGTGACTCGAAGGCACAATTGGCCGCCATCACGCTTATTATCGCTACGTTCGAGCAGATGAGCTGTTTCGGCGAAGAAAATGCCGAGCCTGTGAGAAATCAGTGCGCGCTTTACGCCAGCAAATTGTTGAGGAAGCCGGATCAGTGCCGGGGCGTCGCTACCTGTTCGCATATCTTCTGGTCCGGAAAGTCGTTAGCAACGGGTGGAAAAGAGGTTATTTTCTCAATTTAAACATGAATTCAACTCTGTACGAGCCGTTTTTCATTCTGGTTGGTGAAAAGATGCATGTGAAAAAAAACGCTGCTCATATGGAAAAATGATTTTAAGAACAAGAACAGATCGTCATAATATTTTTACGTGCTGAATACTAACCCTGTCTCTTCAATCAGATGCAAGATGGCAACAAAGTGTTGGACTGTTTGAAAAAGGGCATTCGTATAGCGAGCCAGTGTATGGACACTTCTGTACAGGTACAATTGTACGTGGAGCTGCTCAATCACTACATCTATTTTTACGAAAAGGAAAACTCGTCGGTAAGCTCGAAAATGTGACGTGAAAAAAACTCTACCGTTCCAATGAGCGCTAGCGCGTAAAGTCCACGTTTCTCTTTTCTATCAGGTCACCGTGCAAATACTCAATCAGGTGATTGCGAAAATAAAGGAAGAATTGCCCAACCTCGGTGTGAGCGAAGAAACTGATCAGATTCAAAAGCATCTTGCCAATACGTTGGAGCATCTTCGAAATCGAATGAAGTCTTCCGATACCGAGGGACAATTGTATCACGATCTCGTGATCTAAGAGCTCAAAAATCATAGCCTTTCTCATTTGTAATTTTGTACATAATCGATTACCGATAACGAACCGCTCAACTCTGACTCGAACGTTGCGGGTCATATGAATTTCGTTTCTTCTGAGAAAAAGAAGGAAAAGCAATTTTCGCAATCAAGTCGTGATTTGCGATATTCTTTATTCATCATGTTAAAAAGTATTTATATATGCAAATATACAGATGTATATGGGATATTCTACGCCATTTCAGCTAGCCCGTAAGCCCGACCATTTTTGGTTTCCTTGGCTTTGTTTTGTCAAATTGTATCCCAGCATAGAAATATCCACACCAATTTTTTAAATCTTTATCGCTTCTGTTTTAGGAGTTGGAATTTTCCAAAAAATGTTGATTTCAGAAGTTTTGGAAACGTTTAAACGCTGATAACTCCTGAACTAATTGTGATATCGACAAATGGCACTATATGATTAATAATAATAAAGAAAAAAAAAATTTCATTTTGAACCATTATTTCGTTAAAAAATATGAAAAAAATTATCAGTTATCAATGTCAACGTTTTTTTGCTTCTAAAGTGAAAACTATTTTTTTAAAAGATGAATGCCTTTTTTATTTTTTCAAAAAATTCTAAAAAGGGTGACCGATTCTATGATTTTTAAGACTAGTGTTATCGTGGGCTCATTTTTCCTTGCGTTTATTTCTGATTAATCATATTTTTCACGGTTTTTTCATTTTAATGTCCAATAATGCTATGAATGATTGTGTGATTTCCAATTCGGCTTCGAAAGGGCAGAAACGGTTTATATTTCATTTAAACTAAATTTAAGAGAATAAAAGTGATTTCAAATAAATAAATAAAATTCCGTTAAATTCAGCACAAATGAAAAATAAATCGTTTCAGGCCTGTCGAAGCCGAATTGGAAGTCACAAAATCATTAATAGTATAATTGGACATTAAAATGATAAAAATCGTCTAAGCAAAAAATGATTAATTCGAAGAAAAAAATGGAAGGTAATATTATGGGCCTACGATGGGACTAGTCTTAAAAATCATAGTCACTTTATTTTTGAGAGAATTTTTTGAGAAAATAATGAAAAGGCAATCATCTTTTTATAAAATAGTGTTCACTTTAGAAGAAAGAAAAAACGTTGGTATTGATAATTGATCATTTTTTTCATATTTTTTTTTACGAAATTATGCTTCAAAATGAAAAAAAAAATCATATAGTGCCATTTGCCGATATCTAAATAAGTTCAGGAGTTATCAGCGTTTAAACGTTTCCAAAACGTCTGAAATCGACACTTTTTGGACAATTATAAGTCCTAAAGGAGACGAGATGAAAATCCAAAAATTGGGTGTGAGCATTCCTTTCATGGGGTACGCTTTTTAAAAAAAAATCAGGAAAACGAAAAATGTTCGGCATCACGGGCTAGCTGAAATGGCGTGGAATATCCCACGCACACACACATACACACACACACACGACGTAGTTCCAAATTTATGAACTATCATGCTGGGATAGTAGACCCACAATGCATTTCAAAATCATAGAGAAAATAGCGAAATCGTTTGTTAACGTTATCACAAATGCAGTGATATTTGCATAAGGAAGTATACACGGATGTTTTGTTTGTACATTTGTCAAATAAAATTAATATACACGAATTATCTTCGCACAATTTGGAATGCCCTTTTTCCGGGCAAACGAAAGTTTCTAGAAAAAAATCGAGGGGGCTATATCGACGTTCGTCCGTCTGTTTTGTCTTTTAATGGAGCGAAAAGTATTTCTTTTTTTTCCGAAAAATCAGCCTTTACGGAGAACATTAGGATCTGCAAATCAACTATTAGCTTCAACTTTATATATTTACCTCGACAATGCTATCGCGACCGCTGAAATATAGAATTAACACAACGTCACGAAAAGACTTCGTAGGAATGTTCATCGTCGTCGTTGTTGGACATTATAGTAGCCAACGAGCTTTGACGATGGTTCAGTTGAATCCTGGCGCGCTTATACTAGCGCCACGCATCCAGACGCAACATCGGTACACTTGTCAAACACTTGTTGACCCTTTCTTGATCTTGACGACGTAGCCACGTGCGGTTTTAATATTTAAAGATTATCTACATATATAATCGATTAGACGACACCATTTCGAAAATGGGAAAAGGGCGAAGGCACAAACCTAAGAAGAATTTCGCAGAGAAGCGCCGCGAGAAACAACAGGTAGGGATTTTTGTTTAGCTAGCGCGTATCCACCGATAACCGGTTGACGAAGAGAGGTTATGTTATCAGCCAACAAAGGTCTTCCGTATATACTTTTGTTTACGGGAAACGAGTACGAGAACACGTACGAAGTTCTCTTTGAAATTCTCTTCTTTTCGGATTCCTACATCCTTCGTATTTGCAAAACGAAATCGTCCACTCACCGGATGATTTCGATCGTACACTACGGCACTGTTTTTTCTCAGAATAAAGACGAGTGGGATAAGAGACCTCAGCGATGCTACGACGATATCGTGAGAGTGAACAAGGATTTTGAAAATTATTACAAAATGCAAAATATAGTGAGTGAAGAGCAATGGGAGAACTTTATAAGCACAATGAGGGAGAACCTTCCGGTTGCCTTTCGCATAACAGGATCAAAGGCCGAGACTAAAGCTCTTCTCGAGATAATAAAAGGAGATTTCTTCGAAGAGATTCTGAACACCAAACTTGATGATCAAGATACCATCGGTACGGTTGAAAAGATGAAGCCTCAATGCTTACCATTCTACCCAGACTCATTGGCTTGGCAGTTGCAACTCACTCGAAAAGACATCAGAAGATCGGAGGCTTATTTCAGACTGCATAATTTTTTGATCTCTGAAACGAACAGCGGCAGTATCAGTAGACAAGAAGTAGTCAGCATGATACCGCCCTTGGTACTGGACGTAAAACCATGGCACAAGGTTCGATACTGTAATATTTTTATCAACGTATTCGTTTCAGATATTAAGAATTGTAATTTATTTCAGGTACTCGATATGTGTGCGGCACCTGGTTCCAAAACTGCCCAGCTCATCGAAGCCATTCATGCGGATGAAAAAGTTGCACATCCTAGTATGTATAGAAATTAAGACTGCACGGGTGTTTGGCAGATATGCTACCGAAGGCGATAAATATTTGATCCGCCATTACTTTGTTCTGAATCTGTGTGCAAAGTTTGAGATCGATCCACTCACCTTGTTAAAGGACAATAACACTTTGAATTTGCGGTAGCCTCGCATGTCGTTACTTCGTTTCACTGTCGGATATAATAAGACCAAGCATATTCTCTATAAAGAGATAAATCTGTAAAGAGATAAACAGAAAATTTCATTTTCACTCGCAAGAGTTTTAATCTGATAAAGTTTAGAATCAACAAAACTCGTTGAAAAGAAATGGATTTTCAGTCGACATTCGTTAATCAATACACTTGCCAGTAGCACTTTATATACTTTAGTAATGTATACCGTAAATGGTTACATATTTCGATGCGGGGCATTGTATTTTCTTTACTCAGAATTTCACGGGCTAAGTATAGAGAGCGATGAAATTGAAAAAAATTGTTCATGCAAAGGAACCTTCTTTTTTTCTCAACCACTAGCAATTCATTGAACCGTTCGTGTCGTCGAATATTACCATTTACTCATACATGAAAGAAAACGAGACTGTCCAATTTTTTAGAGGGATTCGTGATAGCCAATGATTTAGACAATAATCGCTGCTACATGTTGGTGCATCAGGCTAAAAGACTCAACAGCCCAAACATCTTGATTACCAACCACGATTCGTCGGTGATGCCAAATTTCAATATAACCAATCCCGATGGTACAAAAGGTGTATTGAAGTAAGTTAACATTCAACAAGGATCATCTATTGATATCACGGTCGACGAAGTTTCGCTGCTTCTGCGATCGCACGGAGATGATAACTTCCACGTACAGTTATCAACGTGGTAGATAGCTTTAAAAAAATTTCGACCAATTCTCAAATACTCCTGAACGCTTCTGCAATATAAATCCACAATTGTTCACGTACCAGAGTTTGCTATATTTATTTCCGTAAATTGGTAATAAGTGCGGTGAAACGACTGCCAGAAATTTCAAAGTGAAATTTCGCTTAGCACGAAATCGACCCAGTGCATCGCCGTCGCAATGGGCAGACTTGAGTATCTTTAATGAAAACAAAAATCGTAGCCACAAAGATGACTGGCTATAACGCGCTGATGAATATTTCCCCGCATTCGTAGATTCGATAGAATTCTGGCCGACGTACCTTGCAGCGGTGACGGCACTATGAGAAAAAATCCTGACATCTGGTGCAAATGGAGTCCGGCAAATGGAAATAATCTTCACGGGTAACAATATTGTTGCATCTTTGTCTAAAAACGTTCGATAATTGATTCGAAAATCGTTTTCAACTCCGATGACCTTTACCTGGTCTCACTTTGTAGAAGTTATTGTGCTGAACATTTCTATGTATGCGTATAGGGCGTGGACAAGAATCCTCCAATGGGTACAACATGCATATAAATTCACGAAACTGGCTTGTGTCCGTCTCTGTATGAATGAAGACAATAGATATACGTATGCGAAAGTGTTCAACACAACGACCCCTATAAGGCCAAACCCATTCGAAAAAAGAACCAAACATTGCAAACAAGCCCCAGATAATATCGGATTTTTCGTCCACAGAATCCAGTACAGGATAGCAAAGAGGGGTTTAGAATTATTAGAAATTGGCGGAAAAATGGTATATTCAACGTGTTCGTTAAATCCCGTCGAGAACGAGGCAGTATTGCACAGGCTTCTGTGCGAAACTGAAGATTCCGTCCGACTCGTCGACGGTAGAGATTTCGTGCCCGGTCTGAAATGTGATCCCGGAGTAACCACCTGGATGCCGGGTTCCAAAAATTTGAATTACTACAAAACGTGGGAAGAAGTGCCGGAGCAATGGCAAACGCAGATACGTCCTAAAATGTTTCCTCCCAAGCCGGAGGACGTTCACAAGTATGATCTCGAAAAAAGGTGGTTATTTTTGGCTTGCTCGTTTGTTTTAAAAAAAAATTAGGTATCAAAGAAGATCGTTTTACAGTATGAGGATACTGCCTCATCATCAGGACACCGGTGGCTTTTTCGTCGCGGTATTGGAAAAAGTGAAAACCCTCCCTTGGGAAAATGAAAGGCCGCCGAGTCGGGGCAACGAACAGGTGAATAACGAGAATGTCGAGGAGGCCGCGAGTCTCGAGGAGGAAGTGGCCAAGGCCGAGAACGAAACGGCCGACAATAAAAAGAGAGGACTCGAAGAGGTGAGAAGCCCGTGGGGCCCACAGAGGAAACGCAAGAGAATGATCGGCTATCGCGAAGATCCATTTGTATTTTTCAAAGATGAGAGCGAAGACGTTTGGTCGTCTATCAAGTGAGTCGGATAAAAGAAAGAAGAAGAAAAAAAACGGTATCGATCAGAAAGAAAACCATTTAATTTCAATGCAACGCGTATTCTTGTAGGGAATTTTATGATATATCTGACCAACTGGATCCTCGATGTTTACTCGTGAGATGTCACGAGGGAAAGAAGAAAAACGTTTACTTCACCTCACCCGCCATTCGAGATATCGTTTTATCGAACGAGGACAGAGTTAAAATGATCAATACCGGAGTCAAGACGTTCGTACGTTGCGACAATAAAAACATGAAGTGCGCGTTTAGACTCGCCCAAGAGGGTATGAAAAGTATATTTACCTTCATCGGTGAGAATCGGAAGGTACCGATATGCAAGGAAGATCTTATCTTGCTTTTGCAAAATGACAATCCTCATACACCACCGGAAATCGAGAAACTGAGTAGGTCGACGCAGGATCGTCTCAAAGATTTCCGTACGTAATATTTCTATTCAATTGTTTTATTTTCCTTTTACTTTGCATCGTGAAATACGATATTTTCGAATTTTCGGTTTGTACAAATGTTTGAATTGAGCCGCAATCGAAACTACGCACCTCACGGTTGTTACGAGTGGAAGCAAATAGCTTGATCATTTTGACTGAACGATTCGCACAATAAAATGTACTTCGATTGTCAAACAGCGACGGGGAGCTGTATACTTTTGTACACGGAAGAAAAAGCCGATAGTCCGGATCAGTTGAAGTTGGATATGGTCGGCTGGCGTGGCACAATGTCGCTCCGAGCTTACGTTCCCATTCACGACGCCATCCATTACTTGCGTCTTCTCGGAGCCGATTGTTCCAAATTTGGTAAGTAGAGATCAATTGTGACATTCCGCAAGTGCCGACTCTAGCGTTAAATCGGTGACGGAATTTTTTTTTTCTTCGTCTGATACACAGAAAAGAACAAGTTCAAAGAGAACCGTGATGCAATAGCACAGAAGGGTGAAAGCGCAAATAGCAATGGTTTAGAGGACGCGGCGATCAACGAGAAAGAGCCGGATGTCAACGAAAAGGAGAAGTTATCCGTGGAGACCGCATCGGCCGATGGAACTACATGATTCCGTTACGCCAGTGAGTTCTTCGGATGAGAAAGGAATGGTCCATTTGAAAATTTGTCCATGCATCCATTTGATACAAGTCTTCAAATAAAATGGTGGCTATCTCGATTGTTTCCGAGTTTTCATCAAATTCTGTACGAATTGAACTAATAAAAACAGTGGTGGAACGAAACAGTCACAGTGGGAGAAACAATAGGTAACAAACGCGAACAGCGTGTACCCTAGGAAAAAACAAAAATTAAAATTAACTAATAAGAAATAGCGCTACCGGTTTTACTTAAACGGGAGAATTCTTCCGTTGGGATTTTTTACCTCGCCATGGCCCATACCGGGGCATATCGGTGGGCAATTATAGCTCAACAAATGTAAGGGGTTAGTGGCGACTGTGACGACTCGAAAATCAGGGTATTTAAAAATAAAAAGGTTGCAGGTATACGTAACATAATTGGAAAATCGTTTGAACGTTTATCTGTATGTACATTAACGTAGTTGTGTACCAAATTTTATTTTAAAAAATATCGACAACCAGAGAAATTATGCGGTAGCTCGTGAAGGATCTTTGAACGTCAGGGGCTAGACGGTGTACTTGATTTTGGCCACCTGGTTGATCCGAAGAAGAAAAAAAACTTTTCTTAAAATAGATAATATTGGCTAAGACTTGATCGAGCTTTTTTGTTATGTCCCAATAATCAAATATCGATTTTTCGAAAAAAAATGACATCGTTGTTAATAACTAGTGAAAAAAAAATGTTGAAAAGAAAAATACCGGTCAAGACTATTGTTACACTAAATGAGTGTACGAAATTCAAGTCAATTTGTTCGTTAGATGTCGAGAAATCTTGTACTCCGTTTTGGAAAACGTAGTTACGATATAAATGCGTTTGACGTTGCACTAGCAGATCTATCGTCGTAACGATAGAACTGCTAGATAGACAAGTGATGAACGAGTTTTCGTTATTTTCACAGTAGCCTAACCTCTTGAAAAAGGGAACAAGGCTTGTTTTTTTTCTCCGCGGCCCTATCAACGGCGTATGGACAACGTTTTATTTCGATAGAGTTAGCTCCGCCGTGGACGAAATATTTTTCAACCAATAACCATTAAATTCACTTTGAGATATTAATTTTCTCTTTAATATTAGTGTTATGAAATTACATAGGACGTTACATAACGTTTGAGCGTAGAGCACCCCTTTTTTCTTCAGTGTTATCGTTCAACGCCGGCTTCGTCGAGCTTGGAACGATACACAGGAGTACACGATGTTGTAAGAGTAAAATTACAAACGTCTGGCCGGATGGAGAGGTATTATCGATATTGACCCTGCCAAAAATCGTTCAATTTCAATGTGTATATATTGATCTGTGTCTTAAATTGAATGGCGATTCACTAGTCCCTCTTCGTAAGGCATAGAATGTAATGTTTCGTCGAATTTGTAAGAAAACGCTTTCTTTTAATGTCTCCGACCTTTCGTATACATGATTCTTCTATTTATAGTTCTTATTCGGTTCTCAACATTAACTCACAACGCGATGCCAGACTGTTCTTCGCTGTAGCGATCGATACTAGTTCATTTCTAGAGGACGGGATTTAACTATTCTAAATTCTTTCTTCTCAATATATGTATAAATATGCAAAAACACTACATCACTAGTAACAGATACGTAAACTATTAACAAAGAGAGGACAAAACAGGAAAAAAAACAGAGTATTAGAAAAGTCTAAAACGCTCAACAATCCAAAGTATCGAATTGTCTCGTCCGTTGCTAGTAATCACGTCTGGTTGGAGACGTCAGTTTGCCACTTAAATTTTGCGAATTTGACGGAGATTTTGTGCCTGTAAAATAGTTATGAAAAGTGATTTTTCAAATGGGCACGGAACATTTTTCACAGTGGCAAGAGACGATTTTTTTTAGAAAAGAAAATTGTTTACGGAAACTTACAAGTTTTGTTAATTTTGTTACGGGGGTTGTTCGTGCAAGGATGGTCTCCCATGAGGTGTTCTCTCCACTTGTTTTGATTGACTAGACCACGACACAAAGGGCATCTCTCGTACCCTTCTGTCGGCTCTGAAATATGTGTGTTTCCAGTAGTTGTTGGCTTGGGAATGCAAAAAGGGAAACGTATAATGAGGCTGGACTTACTTGTACACTTCTCATCTTTAGAATGTTCCGGAAAATCTCTTTCGACAACAGCCTGTTTGCAGATGTCACATTTGACGTAGTTATTTCGACGATCGCATTCATCTGGTAGGCCATAAAACGAAACAATTGCGGACTTTGTTTCATACTTTGGGCGGATAAAACAAAAACTGGAAATGGACTATACGATGGTTCGGAACACTCACTCAGTAGATGTAAATTTAAGTAAGAAATCTCAACGACCTGTTTGCAGGCCTCGCATCTTGTCAGCATTGGACAACTTCGCCAATAATGAATATTCAGACCCTCATCTGAGTATACTTGGCCTTTGGACAGACAAAATACGCACAATCTGAAATTGTCAAAATTAATTTGTGTTTCTCTGTGGCATTTTTCCTCTATATTCAATTATTAAGCCGTGTTCGGAATGAGTCAATATCGTAATCTCTTACGCATTCAATATATTACTAGGTATAAGAAAAATGCAAGCCAAATTTAAGCATTCGAACTCAAATCCAAGTGGTAGCGCTGCATAATTTTATGAATTAATATTTCGCTGCTAAATTAATATTCGTCAAATCCGGTGTAAGATTTTCAAAGCCGAGCCTTGCAGTTTTGAAATGCTTGTGAAAAAAAAAACTTCATATTATTTTTACACAAATTACAGCTGTTTCAAAATGCACGGACTTTTATCGAAAATAAAAAAAAAACTTTTTCCAAATGTCTATGATTACTGGCAAATGGTGGTATGGATATAAAAGAAAAACTTGGTGAATTCAGTTACTCAAGTTTTAGCGCAAAGTGCAAATATCTGACGTTATTCGGATGGTGGAAAAAATTATTCATCGCAATTACTTGGATTTGAGTGAGCAAGCCCACACTTGGCATGAATTTTTCTCGTACCTAAATGCTCTCGTCTGAATGGTCAAGAGACGACATTTTCACGTATTTCACATCAATTGATTACTTGTCTCCTTTGTGATCTGTGCTATTTTCCGAAGGCGACGTAACACTGGTAGAACTTTCAGTGCTAACGACGGGACTCGTTCTCGGTGGAGATTTCGCAAGACTGGCAACGTTATTATCTATAGATTTTGTACGTGTTGGAGTAGCTGTGGCTTTTTGCGAAGACTCCGTCTCTTTTTTTCTCTGCGGAAAGAAAGTTACGCTAGTGCTATCCGAAAATGTATTGAAATACATTAAAAAGGAAAGAACGTGCAGTCTGTAGCAGCAAATTGTGTGAAAGTTGCTGGTAAAATCAACTACCTGAAGGTCTATCAAGTCAAACTCGTGAAATAGTTGACGATAGAGTAGATTTCTTCTAGTTATATCGTCGTCAGGTGGTAATTGCTTTCTCACAAGACGTGGATTGACTTTGTATACAAGGACTAAAATTCGTTCCGAAACTTTCCTCACAGCCTCGGCAGGATGATGCAAGCCGGAACAGCCGAGCTCGGACAGTGTCCGGCACGTTAACCCGCTGCAACAATTACAATATCTTATTACAGCAGAAGGAAGTGAAATTCACTTTTTCAATTTTGAGGACGGATATTTGCGGATCGTCGGCCTCTGAGTGAGCATCGCCCGTGAGATTCGATACAAGCTCGAATGAGAATAAAACACGTAGTCTCGATGGTCCTTAGTTTTCACTAACGATTGCAAAGATCAGTCCTCGATGGGAAAAAAAAAATTGCAAATATATCGCTTGCGAGAAGATCTGTAACGAGACGAAACTTGTCACGTTGAGTTTTAATTGGTACACGTTTCTAAATAAATTGACGCGAGACTTAAAAATAAATTGCGTCCATTTTTCGAATAATCAGCTTCTCTAAATATTGACCCGTGGGTTTTGTGACAATTACGGTTTAGCATTTGATACGCACTTTCATGGACATTGTTAACGCAAACAGTTGAAAATTGAACAAGTAAACAGGTTGATCAAGAGTTAATTTTACCGATTGGGGGTCGACTATCAAAGCCTTTTCTTTTTCGGCTCAATTGTTGACTTTCTCGAAACCAATTATTCCCAAGTCAACGGTAATGCACTTCGTATTTTTACATAAGTACATTTGTTCAAAATAATTACATTTTTAGTTATTCTCCCCGAAGGTTTCTATCAACATTTGTGGAAAAATTTTCGGCGTAGTTCCTCCCGGAGTGTTCTCTACAATTTTGTTTCGCAATGGCTCAAAAAAAATCTTTTTCAAGAGAGTTATTCACCTTTGTTTGTCCGTCGAGATGCCATGATTCAGTATGAGTTGCTCGACCATCTCCAGCCTGCTCAACGCAAGCCTCTGGTGAGTGCTGCTGCTGACAGGTCGACTAAGGGCAACGGGGATAATGTGCAGATCTCTGACACACTTGCAATCTGCCATACTCAATATCGTATGGATAGCCATATTGTGTATTCTCGGTGTCGTGTCTCCCGATTTGGTCAATAATTCGGGAAGCAGACGATCGACGCTTCGCGCTATCTCGGCGGACGACACCCTGCCAAATATTCCGTTGTATTATTCACTATTGGCGGGCTCAAGTATCGCATTTCTTATTCAACCAAGAAACGTGCCAAAATAAATGTAACGGATCTCCAAAGAATACGTTCGTTGGCTTCGTAAATGATTGTATAAAAAAAAGCTGCAAATTCTGGTAAATTCAAGGAACTTTGACTACCCCGAGGGTCGAAATACTTTACTCCGATTATTCTTAAGGAGGTTCGGGACAAATAACGAAATGTGACCATTTGCTTTAAATACGGTAAATTTTTTGTCACATGCTGAATGCACTCTCCAAATTTTGAATCCATCCTCTACACCGTTTCTATAAAATGTACTATTAAAAAACACTTTTTAACATATTGTGACACTGATGACAAAATTGTCATAACGCGCCCTGAGTGCGTTTCACGGTTTTGCATAACATTTTAAACAATTTTTCACACTTTCATGCGTAAAGCTGCCATTCAGCGATCAACGTAGGCATCTTCTCCCTATGTCGAAAAATGGTTTTTTCGGTTATACATTTTACAGACGACGGCTTAGACGATCGTTTAAAAATTTGGACGGTACATTCGGTAAATGATAAAGAATATACTGTATAAATTAAAATCAAATGGTAATATTTCGTCAATTGTCCCAAAACTCCTTAATACTTTATTTCGATTATTGTTAATCCTACTCGCCTATCAGTGGCGTATTCGGCGAAGAAGATTCTTATGAGCTGAGCGGCGAGGCTGTAAACGCTGAATACTTTGTCCCGTAGTGCTCTGTGCAACAGTAGAATAGCCGCCCTTGCAGTTTTGTTCGCCGAGTGTTTGGAAACTTCAGTGTCGAAAGTTCGCAGCTCTTCCTTCAATTGCATAAGCCCCTCCTCCTTGTCCGTGAACTGTTTCGAGTAAAACTTTTCCACCTTTCGGAAAACATCATTCGTTCTTCAGCCGCTGGTTCTCAAAAGACCATTTTCCCGTGTTGCATAGAAATCGCATAAGACCATTTTTACCATTTCCATTCCAAATACGGAGATCGGTAGGGCCGCTTGCTTCTTCTCCCTGTCGTTGAGCTTCGAGGTTACTTTCATCTCGACGTTGTCCATGTGACATTCCCTCGTGAATTCGTTAGTGTGCGAGCTGGAACACGTTTTGTCGTGAGGCGGGATACGTAGGTATTTATAACGATGAAAAAATCTATTTGTTTTTTTAACCATCTAACTATGCGTGTAGAATATTTTCCCAAACTTTCAACGCGAAATTCGAAAAACTTTAAACGTTACAGCCCGTCAATACTGTACCTCGCTGCTCACTGAGATGGGCACAAAGTAATTCAATTAACAATTACAATTACTACTGTAATCGATCATTTAATTCTTTTGTAACAGATTGCTTTAGTAATTAGTTACGCCAACTTGAGCTGATTGAGTTGGAACTTGGTACAATTATTGATAATATTGCTATCTTCTACTTGACGAGAATTATTTTTGAAAAATTCGAAAAAAAATCTTCTAAATCGAAATTTTACAGAAGTTTTGCGTGAAATGTTGATTTTTGTTTGCAAATGTGTGGCACTCTCTTATATTTGCATTTAGCTTCATTTTAATTACCGTCAAATAGAAACTTCACGTGTTCTAATGGAATCACATTTTTTTTTTGCATATCAAAGTCTATGAGAAGTTAGACTGCACACCGCTCGGCCATTTGCATGACAAATTATTGAAAAAAATTGTTTTGTATACCTAAGTATACTATTAAAGTATACGTATACTTTGATAAATGTAGAATGCCAATTTCTTAGTTTTTAAAATCCCTCAAAATTGCTTCATTTTTTTCCCCCTTGAATGGACTTTTCCCGACTTAATCAACAAGATTTTGAAAAATCTTCAAAGGGCTTTGGAATAAAAAAAAAATAAACGCTACTCATTTCTTCGTAAGAGGTTAAACTTGCACACGTGGTACTTCTATATCGCGACATTTATACTGATGGATAAATAAAAAGTCGAGAAACTGCTCGCAAAAGAATTTGCTTTTTTTTTAAATAAAAAAAAAAGACAAGGATTTACTGTCTGAGGGCCGGTATCGTTCTTTCCTCGTAGGCCTCGTAACTCGATCTAAGCGACGGCCCGGCTGATTTCGTTTTTCTTCTCAGCGAGCCCTTGTTGCAATTGTTGTGCCTCTCGAGCACCCCGTTCGGTGGACTATCGGTCACGTCTGGAAATGACAGTTCGTTTCGCCGATCGCACAATGCCGTAGAATACGAAGTAAGAAAGGAGGTCGCGATCGACGAGATAAGTTACCGGGGCTATTGGGCTTTTGATGCAAAGGCGATACCGGTGGTTGATGAGCCGGAACGGTCGGCGACGGAGCGCCCTCGCGACTAGCCGGTACGATCAATCTAGGTGGCGCACATACGTTCTCAGGCGCTGTCGCAGACGCCGAACCTCCACTAGGATCCGCACCCTGCGGCTCTTTCGCATCCACCGACGACACGTTATTTTTTTCCAATGGCTAATGGATAAAAAAAAACGAAACAAAACAAACAAAAACATTCGATAAATCGTGCGGTGAAAAAAAAAACATCAACAACGAGAAAATCAACATCTCGATATGAACAGGAGAACAAAAAGGCGAAACTCCGTGTTTTGTTTCGTCGATTCGATGATTTTTTAATTATTGTCATACGAAGAAAAAAAAAATAGTCGTTCGATCGAAGGAATTTTTTTTAAACTATTTTCTCACCCCGCGAAGTTCTAGTAAATCCTCGATTTCCAGACTCTGATAAACCTGCTGACGATAATGCTGAGCCTGTGCTTTTTTTGCTTTAGCCTTGTCGTAATCTTCCAGTGCTATAGCGTATTTTTTTTCCAACTCGTACTTGCCGAGTCGCTCGCCGGCTTTTCGTAGATTTTCCATCGCGACTTTCAGCTTCGAGGCGTACTCGAATCTTTCCTCTGTGTCGCGGCCAGAAAAAAAGTATTAGTACATTGGGTGCGTGAATAGGGCGAGTGCGCGCTCGTGATCCGTCACGCTTACCCTCCGCGGCTTGAAGCTTTTTCGCCTCCATTTGTCTGATGATTTTGGCAACCTCACGATCGACGTACATCTCGAATGCCAAATCGTCGTAGGGCGACGTGTAATGGGGATTGTAAGGGCCGTCCCCTTGGCCCGTGAGTTCTTGGCCGTACGGGTCGCCAATAATGTTGATAGCTATAAGACCCACCTTGGCGAAGGACGAAAAGTACGCGGTGTTATGCGATACTCTGGATTATAACACGAAGTTTAAGACCGGTTTAGCAATATTGTAAGATATTTCAAAATCATTGTTGTTCATTTCAGGAGATTTGCTCCGCTCCTCAAAATCATGACAAAAATACAAACGTCACTTGGATCGCAGCTACTTTTTTCTCAACGATATATTTATTTCGATCAATAGCACGTTAAATTTGTTTCTTTCGAGTATTCGACTCGACGTTACGACTTCGTACCTGTCCGTGAATATTGTGCGCGTTACTGTGCGGCTTGTGAAGACGAAGTTTTAGCGAATAGGCTTCCGTTTCCGGTAGAGAAACACTCTTGAGTTCCCGACTTTTGTAGAGGGTCGAAGCATTGTCGGAGAGCTTTATGTAGCCCAAGTGAGTGAAATCTGTGGACGCCGAAGCGTTTTCTTCGCAAGTCGTACGGATGTCCAATCTTTCGGCTAGCGAAAATTCACAACGTGATGGATAATTTGCCACGACTCGGAAGAGATACGCGAAAAAATGCCATAGCTCGAAAGAGTAACGTACGAAACAAAAAAAAAAATAAGCAACGAAAGATTATTCGGCAAAGTGTCGTTTTTTTTGTGCGTCTCGTAAAATCGATCATCCGAAGGAAAAAAAAACCTCAACAATAATTCTTATCGTATCAACCAACGTATGAGGTACTGATGTGCGAGGACTTGAATCCTCGTGAGTTTCGCCGGTGTGTGCAGTCGTAGAATGAGTTCCTGAGGATACGAGCATCTTCTGGCGCTTTGCCAGCCCCTCACAGTCGGCCCGTGAACGTTCAATTCCAACGACGAGTGTCTCTCGTCGTCGCCTACATCGAGTAGCATTGATGTATTCATTAATTCGAGCTAAAATACGTTTAACTACGAATCGGAAAAACATTCCTCTTGTTTCTGGACGAAATACTGCGAAATTATAAACAGCTCGGAGCACGTGGAACGTGACGATATAGCAGCGAAATGATATCTCCAATATCCTCTCGTTAATTTTATCGCGATATTAAATTACTCGAACGCTACGGAAAAACGAAAAATTCGGGAGATCAAACGGTATCACGAAAAAATGCACGAATCCGCGTAACATTTTCCGGACTCTTCGAGTAACTCGCAAACATCTCGCTATCACTCTCAGCGGAGTCTCGGAATATATGCATTTGCAAATGTGGAGGAGGGAGGAGGGGGGTGGGTTTGGTCGATAAAAATTGCCAATCTCGTGCGAGTGAGCTCGCAGGTTAATGACAATTATTTTTCGTCTTCAGCCAGTCCCGCAATAGAAAGAGAATAATTCGAGAATAAAACTCACTCGTTGCGTATACAACGCTGAAGCCAATTTTTCTTGGCATTGCGTTACGTTTGATATTTGTTTTTATTTTTTTTTTCTTCTTCAATTCCACGCGGAGAAACGCACCGCGACGTTTTCGGGGGTGTATCAATGTACGAGAATGAAATGGAGTTTTGTGATATCCGATAGCACAGCCATTCTGAAAAGCTCGATCCTCGGCTATCGAGGAATAAACGGGCAAGGGAAGGCGAAAGACGATGGAACACACGTTTCAACCCGAGCCACGAGAACAACCCCCTTCCCGTAATGTAATGGTCCGAACGCGACGAACACTGCTACTCAACTGACAGAACTCTGAAATAGTCGTATAAAGCCAACAGGGGTCGCATCTAACATTTCTGCGCGCGATTGATGTACGGGGTGACTATGCGGGGGAGTTTTCACGATAGCAAGGGAGGCTTAACGGAAATAACCGGTAGACTTTCAAACCCAATTTTAATTGAATCTTGAGGAAAAACTGATACGTCAATTATTTAAAAAATTGCTTCTTCCCAAATGCGAAAAAAGCATATTTGGCATATTTTAATGTCCGTAAATTTTGGCTTTTTTAAATCGATCATTTACTCTCGAAGTGAGAGTAAATAAGAAAGCTTTCGTTGTTATTTTCATTTGTAGGATTTTGCGTTCTTTATAGAAGAAACGTTTTTCTTTGGAATAAAAATGTTGGTCTTTCGTCACAAAATACTCGATGGTTTTATATACCTTTGGATAGTCGGAAAACGAGGCTTTTTGGAATTTTTTTAAATCCCAAAAAGGAAGCAAAATGAGGTTTGTGGGGTTTATTTTATATATCTGTAGGTACCAAAATCAACTTTTTATTTTCCAACGAAAATCCGAAAATGGCGGCCTAGTGTGAGTTTTGCCAGCGAACTACACCCGATGATTACAAAATACTCATTTCAGCAAAGTCGGCTCCACTTTGGGGAGAAAAAAACGTCGCATTTTCGACTAAAAAACGGCCTTAATTTGTTTATCAAAAAACGTAACTGTCGATCGATCGCAAAAATCGCGTGTACCTCGCTGGAAAATCTATCTAGAGAGCTACAGTTACAATTTCAAGCCAATTGGTTGAAAATTGTAGGAGCTACGAGCCTGCCGCCCGATTTTGAAAATATGGTTTCAAGCAAAACGTGTACGAAGCTTCAAAACCATTTTTCTTCAGACTATACATTTTTCAAGATGCTTACACATCATTTAAGCGAATGACAAAAAAACGATTCTTTTTTTTTCAAGGTAATAAGGCCTTAAATGTTCCAAAGCATGCGACAAATTGATTTCAAAAAGTAAAATTCACGCATGCGATTATAGTATCCGTGCAATATTTAACATTTCTCGACTAGCTGTATTCACATTTCTCCCCATAATTATCAATATTTACCAGTTTCAAGTAAATAAGTGACCATGTGCTCCAAATATAAAATCATCCCAGATGAGGAAAAACAAAAAATTTGAGCGCCGATGTCATTGTGCTATTCTTCGAACTGTATTTATTCATAGTGCATTTTCATTTATAAACTCATTGGTAGAAACTCCACTGAAATAGTCCTTTCAATTGAATCCACCAGGTGCAAAACCGCATGCAGTGCACGACCTTGCAGAACTCTGCCGCGTTTGATAACGACAAAAAGAACTTGTATAATCAATGCAATATACTATTATTACCAGATGACTTTGCCAGTTTTCTCTCTACCATTATTCATTGGAAAATAAGTAAATAAGTGGCAGATTTCTTCGACGAATCCTATCTTCCCGACCCTTCGAAACGCTACCCCTAATACGTGTCTCAGCTAAAAATGTTGGAATTCCGAAAAAAAATCGGCGATGAAACTTATTCCCAAATAATTGCATCACGTTTGGATTTTATTACCGCAGACGCCTGATCTATTAGACGCCATTAGATTCGAATTTGTTCGGGTTTGTAAACTGTAGATTTCTTCGAATATTCGGTTATCTGATTTTAATAATTTCTCATCGATCGAATTCGGTAAATTACGAAGTAGAGAAAAAAAAATACCGTTGGAAGGAAATTAACCGCTTTATATGCGACCATTTTTTTTTTGCAAATTATTATCGTGAAAAATAATTGAACGAGTTGGTTTTTATCGTTATTCATTATTATTGATTATTCGTTATGATAAATTAATAATTATTATTCACTGATGATAATTATTCATCATTATTAGAGTGTGATGATATGAAATATTCGAATAAAGTATATTATTCGGATTGTAGATAAAACAAAATCTTATCAATACGACCATTACGTGCGGATGTAAAAAACATGTAATTTATTTATCGCATTGTGAAGATCTGTCAAATTGTTATCGAGTATTAATTGACCAAGCGACAATGACCGAGAACTCGTTCTTCGTCGAAAAATAATCCTGTTCAAATATTTAAACGCCACATCCGCCACTACGCTACTGCGGGCGGTCAGTGGGGTGGGACTGCCGAGACGACCCAACTCTGCCGGGATACCGGAGGGCGCCTTTGTAAAATGTCTTAATATCGCAGCAACGGGGCTCGTCTTCGATCTGACACTCGAGCCACGCGAGCCTTTTTTTCTCCCAATATTTTTCGTTGTTGCGCCACTTTTGGTCATTGCGTTTTTCGACGGCTTATCGTACTTTTATCCAAATACGGGCGGCTAAATTTTGTAACGGATCAATAAGTGGAGGCTGCGTGACGTCACGGAGGGTGCGGCATGACTGGACGAAAGAGGACGCGACGAAGCTGCACGACGAATTGTCCTATGTTCGGATATTCATTTGCAACCACGTGGACACGCACACGTGCACAGCTCGAACGACTCGCCGTTTTGTTACTCCTTTCAATTTTTATCTCGTTCAATTCGAGCAGCGTATCGCGAAATATGAATTTTTTTGTTGTTCTGTTTTGTTATCTGCAACTACGGCAAACTCTTTGAAACATACGTGGCGAATTTTCAATCCGATATATTTCATGAAGATTATATCGTTACGGTACATATATATTATTGGTATTGTTCGAAAGGATTGAAGATTACGTGGTAGCGAATAGATACAGGAGTCCTTTGACGAATTGAATAATTTCCGAACCGCCCAACTTCGATTCACCGTAAACTCGATCGACGAAAGATATCGGCACTTCGCCTATGGTGTAATTGAATTGACGAGCCCTGACCATCATTTCCATTTGGAATACGTAACCCTTGGACACGCAGGATTGCGTGAGTTTCTGGAGTACGTCTTTCCTGTAGAGTCTGCAAACACGGGGCAATCGTTAATTAGTCACGTGGCGATGGGCAAAATAGTAATTATTGCGTTTGGGCGACTATTTTACCTGAAACTGCCGGTCAAATCACTGACACCAGGCCTGAGGAGTAATTGAGTCAAAAAATTGGCGCCTCTGCTGATCAACTTTCTCTTGAAATCCCAGCCGTACACACCACCGTCACCCGCGTATCTCGTTCCCGTTACGATATCCAGCGACGACTTGGTTTGTTTCTCAATCATTTGTGGAATGAATTTTGGCTGCAAACGTCTTTATAGCTTGAATTTTTTATCATACGATAGTCATGGAGGATTCTGAGTTCGAGCGATTTTCACGTATTCGTAAATTTTAAATCAAAGATGAATTCTATTCTGTAGATAATCTTTAGATAATTTTCTCGTAATATCAGTTTCTTATCATTTTTCTACCCGATCTTTAGTAATTGTTACTCGTTTAAGCGTCTCTTGTCCTTTTGGCCTATATTCAACGAAACGACGTGTGAAAAATGAGTTTTGGGTTGCTTACATGATGGGAAAGATCGGCATCCATAATTATGATGAAATTTCCAGTGGCGTGTTTTATACCGTGAATATAGGCCGTACCCAAGCCGAGCTTCTTCTCTCTCGGTCTCAATAAAATTGTCTCCTCTCCGTAGAGTTTCTGCAGTTTCTTAGCCACGTCCAATGTTCCGTCTGGAGAGCCATCGTCGATGATAATCACCTCATAGGGAAAGCCACTGAGAACACAGATATATATACTTACGTTATACAAGTTGATCCACTTGACAGTGGGCAGTATTGTATTCCTGTAGTATGTTTCTTTGACCCTTATTCGAGAGATGAGGCTATTTTATTTAGATCTAGAGCGCCAATTGTTGTAAGTTCAATATAAATTTGAAAAATCCCATTTTCAATGCAACATAGTTATTTTTCCAAACGAAATAAGTAAATCGATTTGTGAGGTTATGCTTTCACTTACCACTGTTCCATATACTTGACGATCAACCATATGATGATTGGTAAATTCTCCACCTCGTTGTAAGTGGGCAATAGAATAGAATACTTATTCGCAGTCGTATCTCCAGAATCTTTTTCGATTCCATCGCGGTCTGTTTCCACAGTCATTGTTCTTGTTTAAGAACAAGAAAAAAACGAGCTGGCGGAGATCGTAACAGAGGTTGGGGTTTGAGAAGCCATGAAATCAGCTGGTAGGCTCTGACGGCTAAAAAATGTGCGCGCGTGGAGCAAAAAAGGTCGTGCCTCTAAGTGTTTAGATTTATATAGATGGACGGTATAATATTCCAAATATGGGAAAGACCACTAAAGTAGTCGTTTGCGGAATGAAAGGGGTTGGAAAGACGGCTCTGCTGGAGCAGCTCATATACGGCAATGTTACTACCAAGACTGTGAGTTTTGAGGTTACTTTTATCGACTATATCGCAAAGCGAGTAGATTATTGTCAAAACACTTTCGCGTCATAGCTATTTACTAATTTTTGTTTTTGCATCCTTCGTCAGGAAATTCATCCTACAATAGAGGACATCTATGTAGCAAACATAGAGACGGACAGAGGGACTAAGGAGAAAGTTAGATTTTACGATACTGCGGGTCTCGAGCCTCTGCACAACACCACGAATAATCAACAATTGGCGCGCCATTATCTCGGCTTTGCCGACGGCTATGTGCTCGTTTACGACACTGCCAAACCGGAATCTCTGGATCTTTTGTTTCCGTTGAAAAAAGACATAGACAAAAACAAAGACAAGAAGGAAATATCTCTGATCGTACTGGGTAACAGAACGAAGAGCGAGTCCGAAACGCCGTGCCTGGAGAACACGGCGAGTCGCGCCGCCAATTGGTGCAATAGAGAAAAGCTCAAACATTTCGAAGTCAACGCCATGAATAGAGCGTCGCTCTACGAGGCCTTTGTCTATCTCGCCTCTAAATTGAACCCGTTGCAAAACAAAAGTACCTTTCCGCAATTGAGCATGGGGCGCAAAAACATCAAGGCAGAGGCTACTTGATGGTGTTGTTATCTAATAACCGCTCAGCGTTGAGGCGACGCAATAATCGCGAAAACGATGAAGAACGTCAAGAACACTCGACGTTAAATGTGATTCCAATTGCAGACTGTATTTTTCTTGCACTGTCTCGTATGCGGTCAAAGATTCGACTCTTTGGGGAGTAACTAGTCTCTGTATTGAGATCAAGATGTATACGCGGCTACAAAACGCGAGAAAACCCGTCGATTCTGGTGCTCGAAGGCACCGTAAATTTCGTGAGTTGTGTAGTTTACTGTTGCAATTTTTGATCGATCGAATCTAGCTCACACACCCACAAGGTAAAGAATTTCAAATTGTCCAAGACTTAGCTTCGGATCTTCGCAGCCTGACGCTAGAGTCGATTTTTCTGTATGAACTCGTAGTTCAAGCGCTAAAGTTTTTTTTCTTCAAATTATCCATAGTTTGCGCCAATTTTTAGGGCGACAAGAGCTGTGCCATTATTCTTCATGCGTTACGGAAAAATTTATTCGACTCGTGAAGCTGCATTTGATATACGCGATACATTGTTCTCGTTATTGCATCATGAGGAAGTTTGCATAGCTGGAATGCAACGGAAAGTATTTCCTTTCAATTGCTCAATTATTTTTTCTTCGCCAATGTAGATTGTGAGAATCACTCAAACATTTTCATGTACTTTGCTTATAGATTTATAATCTCAGTTTGCACAAAAAGGCTTTGGATAACAATGAAGAATAAGAAAATAAAAAATGAAGGAAAAATATCGTTGCATTCCAATGATGCAAACTCCAACATCATATTGCATCTTACGATTAGTTAGTATTCATTCGTTTTAAAGCAATGCATCTGTTAAATCGTAGAATTATAGAATTGGAATCTTGTGACAGCCCATGTTTCTAATTTTCAGATGCAGTTTGTCAAAAGTTTTCACATTCAATCGATTTATGGTTTCGCACTACATTTGAGGATATCATGAAAACTAAACAAAAACTATCATAATTAAAACATTATAAATATTACGGTGAGTTTGAGGGGGGGGGGGGGTGGTTCTTTTTCCAGAGCCCCTTAGCCCCCTAATTAAAAAAAAATAGTTTCTAAGAACAAAGTTTTTGATGGAATATGCTTTTAAACTTTAAAGCAGGACCGAAATTATTTTTACATTTTTAGAACATTCGCATAGTTCCAGAAATTCCATAAAGTCCATAAATTACGTCATTTTAAAATAGCGTGGGGGGTAGGGTCGGGGTCGTTGGATGACGGTAATGATTGAATTGGATGGATTGGATTGTGAAGGTAGGACGTATATGATGATTTCGGGGGGAGGAGGGGAGGGGGTCAGCCAAAGTCGATGACGTAATATATGGACGGCCCCATAGCGGATTTCTAAAAAAAACCTCATTCAGCGGGCAACAATACTTTTAAACTGTTGTGCGAATTTTCCAAAAATTAAAAAAATTGCTCTGATACCGCTCCGGTATGAAAATATTGATTGTCAAAAGATTTTTTTTGCTCAATGTAATGCAAGAATTTATGTGATGCACCATCTGGTGGCCATATCTACGGTGATTGATGGGCTTGAAGTTTAAATCGTTAGTGCAACAAAAATTCTTTTCGATTCTTTATTTTGATTATCAGACATAATATTTTGTCGATTCAGAACGAAAATCGATAAATAAGAATCCTAAAAAATGTTCCGTGCTCTCCATAGCCCGAATCTGCGGAAGGAAATGTAGAAAACGTAGCAAAAAAAAAATATTTTGCTGCGTTTCAATGCTGCAAATCCAACGTCATGACGATCTTTCAATTATTATAATCATTTATTACTTTTTATGATGTACGCAAGTGCAGTACGAAAGCGCAAATCGATCGGGTGTATCGTTTTTTTTTTACACGCCTCGTCTGAAATGGAAATATTTGTGCAGGCATCAGACTAATCCAATCCCTCAATTTCGACGCTTTTACATTGCGTGTTGAAAAAATCTGTATTTATTGGGTTGCAACCAATGTGTTTGGCAGTCGACCACTACTCATTGTGAAGCGAAACAAGTGAAATAGTAGTCCCGTACGCGATTATAATTCCATGATAATTATCAAGCTATATCCACGTTACGGAACGCTTACAATTGACATTTAAACGATCGACTACAACAAGATCTGATATTCATGAAAATTATTATAACGGTTAAGGATCCAGGAGTCAAGGAAAAGTACTTAAAATCATTCTGCCCTCTAGATGATTTACCACAACGAAATCACCAGTACAAATTCGTATATATAGTGTTAAACGACAGTTTAATTATTTCTTTGTTTTTCTGCGTCGCTCTACGGATAAGCGAGTGCGACAGAAACCATTTTCGCCTTGCATCTTTTAATGGGGCTAGTCGGGGGGGGGGGGGGGGGGGGTACAAACGCACCGAATGTACTGTGCGGTTAATTCAGTTATAATAATAAGCGAATGCGAAAGAGTGGCTCACAATTCAATGGAAACTTCCACGAATAAGACGATAGCAATATAATTGAAAAACTTCGTCTCGATCTGCCTTACCGACGGCTGGTAACAACATTTGATTTGAAGGTTATGGGCATGAAAAAAAATCGCATTACGAAAAAGACGCCGTTCAGCCGCGTACCTGATGTGAATTTTGCTTGAGAAAACACGATCCCATGCTCGTTGATCGTATTCAATCGTTGACGGATAGGTAAACATGCAGTCGTACCTGAAAACGGGTAAATTGGGAGCGTGCGACGGGGAGAAAGCGTTTACGTCGAAGTCGAGGGAAGAGAGAGCCGGCCCGACTCCACCGTGGGTCGAGAAGTACCGGCCAAGGACAGTGGACGACGTCGTTGAACAGGCCGAAGTCGTGCAGGTGTTGCGTCAATGTCTGAACGGCGGTGACTTTCCGAATTTGTTGTTGTACGGCCCGCCGGGTACCGGAAAAACGAGCACTATTCTCGCTGCTGTGAGACAACTATTCGGCGACATGTACAAGGAGAGAATCCTCGAATTAAACGCTTCGGACGAGCGTGGGATTCAAGTTATCAGGGAGAAGGTGAAATCTTTCGCTCAGCTCAGCGCAGGTGCCATCAGGCACAACGGCAAGCCGTGTCCAGCCTTCAAAATCGTTATTCTAGACGAGGCTGACAGTATGACCGGAGCGGCGCAGTCCGCGCTGAGACGCACCATGGAGAGAGAATCTCAGAGCACTCGCTTTTGCCTTATTTGCAATTACGTGTCGCGCATAATAGAGCCTCTCACCTCGCGTTGCACCAAGTTTCGTTTCAAGCCTCTGAGCGAGGAAAAGATCATCGAGCGTCTGGAGTATATTTGCAAGGAGGAGGAGCTCATCACGGACAAGTACGTCCTGAGCAGGCTGGTCGAAGCGTCGGATGGGGATCTTCGCAGAGCCATCACTTCCCTCCAATCGGTCACGCGGCTCAAGGGCAAAGGAGTGGATATAACGGTGGACGATGTGTTGGAAGTGACGGGTGTAGTTCCCGATAAATGGCTCGACATGTTGCTTCTAGTCTGCCAGTCCAAGGAGTACAACAAAATTGAGGATTTTGTTGACGAATTCATGCTCGAGGGATACGCCACGTCTCAAGTCATCGAACAGCTCAACGACCTTGTTGTACGTTCCGACGCTTTCACTGACAAACAGAAATCTCACATCGGCGAGAGACTCGGCGAATGCAGTTATAGATTGCTCGAGGGCGGCAGCGAATACTTGCAGCTCGTGAGCATGTGCTGTGCTATTGTGCAGGCTTATTCGATCATAGAATGATGCGATATATGCTCTTGAAATTTGCATCGCTGGAATGCAACGACAATTCTTTTTCATGCTTTTATTTTCGTCTTCGTTATTTCAAGAGTCTTTTTTTGCAAATTTGAATTATAATCAAGCAAGTTGAAAAATTGTTGAGAAATTTTCGTAGCTAAGATCTGCCGCAAGAAGTTTGAAGAAATGAGAAATAAAATTTTTCGTTGTATTACAACAATGCGAATTTCAACATCGTGCATCGGTACACATTTTGCCAGAAATATTCTCGATGCTTGATTTTGTGTTTCAACATTCCCAGATTTCTCGGCACTCATTCACAAAAGCAGAAATCCAAAAAAAATATTTTCTCCAGTCACATGTATTTTCATACGAGTGGTCCAAAAGTAACGGTGAAATAATTGCTAGTTTGCGTTTGCGGCGGATATTCCGAAAAGCGACATTTCGAATAAATGGACGACTGAAAAACGTTATAAGTCGTCGAACTATGAATGGTCTTGAAGTGTGCATCGTCCGAATGCAACGAAAACATATTTTTCTCATAATGCCCAGTTCTTTGGCCCATTTAGGCTAATAAGAGAAAGCCACTGAAATGTTTTTCCTGTATCAGGCATGTGTAACCTAAATCTGCATCAAAAGATTTGATTTAATAATACGAATGAAGAAATTTAAATGAAAACAGAATTTTCGTTGCATCCCAACGATGCAAACTTCACCCCCATCAATATGAAGGGGGACGACGAATTTATTCCGCTTCCGTGGGCTCAGAAAGTCAAACAAATTGACGATGTTTAAGTTCGCATCGTTGGAACGCAACGACAATTCTTTTTCAATCTTTGTTTCTCCATTTTCTGTATCGTCCGAAATCTTGTTGTGCATATTTCTCATGAGAATTCCAAAAAACGTTCGAGCGTTTTTCGCAGCCCAAATTCACTAAAAAAGAAAGCACGTGCTACTGAACTTTCGTTGCGTTCCAACGATGCAAAAGTCAATTACTATATACATTCCTCGTCCTCTTCATATTGTGGATAGTTATGTTATAAAGTAATTGGACCTGAAACGAAAAATTTCATCAATTTTTCAGAAGAACCGCTTTTCTCAATATTCATCGAGTTTGCTAATCTGACAATCTGACGTTGCGAAAAACTTTTCGTCAAATTTCATGTATTTGGCTTGTACTTGAAACGAAAGATTGATTTTTTTTTCATTCATCACAATGTATTAAGGAATTCCAAGTTTTTTTTTCCCCCTTCGAATATACGTAAGAAATGGCAGTGGAGAGGCCTAGCAGCCTAATTTTACTGTTTGTGCCTCTCGGATTCGCAGCGACGTGCGACCGGCGGAAATGGTTAAGCTCCTCTCTCAACTGGCGCAAAGAAAAGCTCACGATTTGTTACTGTTCAATCGATATTTCTCGTTATCGCTCGATCATGTACTTAACATTGCCGGTTTAAAGGGAGAACCGAGAAAACAAATTTTCTCGCTCCTTGCGTGCGGTATGGGATTTTTCGAAAATATATATTTCGTCTCGCCGTTGATTACAGACCCACGCTCTTTTTGCGCTTCTCTATTTAAGATCATGGGACCAGTAGAGGGGAGGAGGTAGGAGAATCAACCTACGAGGCTTTTGCATCATTCGTGGAATTGAATTCTCTTTTATTTATCAAGTAACAATAGTAATAGTTCAACGTTGAAAAAAAGCAATCTCGATATTGTAACGCGTATTGTTAACTGAAAAAGATAATAAAAGAAAAAATGACGCGTTTGTACAAAGGCGTTGTGTCTACCAAAGGATGGCCTTCCTCAGTTTTTTCAATCCTATCGATGATCCAAATACAGAGTCCCACAAGCGGCTGGTAATGCCGAATCCTTAAGCATGAAACGGAAATAGCAATTGGTAAGAAAGGGGGGCAATTGAAGCGAGATATCCGCTTCTTAGCTTCGTTATAATTGTTTACCCTGATCGTGATGCGAGTAATGATGGTGATTGTGATATCGCTTCATGACGTACAGATAGGACTCCGCTCTCGGTTTTCCATGGTGTAAATAATAATGCATCAAGTCGTAACACAAGTATCCTGCAATAATTCAGTCGATATCAATCGATTCTTTTTCCTCGTCATCGAATCGTGGTAATGAAGTTTGCATCGTTGACATGAACAAATATCATGTTTGATTTCATATTGACCATTTTTTGGCACTTTCAGGCTACAAATATCGGTGATATATTCTTCAAGATCAATCTTCAATCAAAATTGACAAATGAAAAAATACAAACAGTTTTTTGTTGCATTCCAACAATGCAAACTTCAATGCCATACTGAATCAGCCTAAGGACAATTGGTTAATATTATTTATCTTGAGGCGTCTGGCCATCCTCTTTTCATAACAAACCTTGAAACGTTACGAACACATTTAAGCCGTAATTGGTATTGAAAATAGAATTTTTTTCGAAGCTACAGGTAATTTCGTTAGTTCGATCAGTGTAGATGTTCTCAAAAAGAGGCCCAGAATGCTCAATCAGCTGCCGAAGGGGGGAAGGACACGTACGGATAAAGAATCGCCAATCGAAGGTAGGACTCGCCAAAAGCGCAATCCTCAGCCGAATAACCACACGTTTAAGGATGTTGAGTCCCAAATCGCAAATGATGATAAAATTCTGAAAATTTGGTATGTTTTTGTATGAAGTATTTCAGAGGTCATGTAAAAAATTCAAGACAATTGGGAAGCTCGTTATTGAACAATTAACATTCACAAATTAAATGTTGTTTTATGGAAACTGATGTAACTTTGCAATAAGTTTTTTTTTGACCTCTCAATTTTATAATATCTACAATATACTGAAAGCAACGGAAACAAAACGAAGTTTATTGATAAATTTTTTTTTATTTCTTTAAAAAATTGTTCTTAACAAAATGTTAATTTTTTTATAACGAGCTTCCGAATCGTCGTGAAATTTTAACACGACCTCTTAAATACTGCATACAAAAACATATCAAATTTTCAGAATTTTCTTATCATTTTTTATTTCAACCCTTAAGGAGGTTGAAGTAATGATGATAGAATTCTGAAAATTTGGTATGTTTTTACATGAAGTATTCAGGAGGCCGTGTAAAAATTTCATGACGATTAAGAAGCTATTTATTGAACAATTAACATTAACATGTTTCATAGGGACTCAACATCCTTAAGTACTTTCTTTTACGGTTATCTCGAAACTGGATTTTTCGAAATGGTGTCAAGCAAATCTCGTAAACTATCGGTCCGATTGCTGGGAAATTCGTACACAATACTTTTAGATACATCATCCAAAAGGTGAGATAGGATTTTTGCGATTAGTTGAGCGGTTCTTTCTCGTGGTCGATAGAAATTATCGTTGCGCTACGTCATAGCGACGCAATCCACGACTAAGCTCATTTTTTTCCGATGCAACACGACGGTGATACACCTGCATGGCCTATGCGGAAATTTCTGCAGCACCGCCTTTTAAAAATACTTTCGACAAAAGTTTATTTGAGGCATTCTTAAAGGCGTTCCTTACCTTGTGTTGAAAAATAAAAATATTTCCCTTTACATACCTCTTCTAGTTTATGATTATGCAAAAAATATACCCATTTCCCGAGCGGCCAGGGTGGCCAGACGCCTTTAAAAAACGCGTGATACCTGTCATGGTGCCGGCTGCGACGAAATAAATAACCACATCGGGAAATATTGCTCTGTACAGTTTAAAAAATAGCGTCGCTACCAGAATGGCGGCAACGGGCGGAAATACCAATCTCTGATTGTCGAAAGGCGCCTGCAAAAACAATCCCATAAGATACAAACTATGTCTGGCGTAAAAAAAAAAAAAGTAAACATGCAATTCATTCCATTCGTTAGTTTCAAGTATATACGTATTTTCTCTCACTTTATGATGTACACCGTGCAGAATAAAGTGAAGGGTAATTAGTATTTTGGAGTTTGAGGGTGGCTTCAGATGAAAGAGATTTCGATGTAAAACGTATTCTATAACCGTCCAAAGTAAAACACCCCAAGATACAGCCAGCACTATTGCAGCCAGTGAATATTCTGAAATTATCAAGACATAAGAAAAATATTCGCCTGCCCCGCGGGCATACGGTGAAAAAAAAAATTACGACTCGACACGTTGCCTTTCCTGAGTTTCGTACGTACGGACGTTTTCGGAATTGTTGGATACGAAACCCAGATAGAGAAAAAATATCGATGCCGGTACCCAAACCATCGGCACCAAATACCAAGGTGTGATCGTCAAATATTCCAAAAAATCCGACTTGAAAAGTCGTATCGAGCGGTTCACAGGAAGATTTACCCATTGCCAGTAACGGTCAGCTAATCTTCCCACTTGACCGAGCAAAGGCTCGTTCCAATCGACCAAATTCTGAAAATCGATAAAATTAACATCGCGTTTACCGTGTAAATTCGTTTTATCTTGCTATCTCTATAGAATTCTCTTATCAACGGACTGGAGTGGAAGACCAGGAAACACCGAATATGACACAGGTAGCATTAAGGGGTGCGGTACCTTTAGGCGAGAAAACTTTTTTCTGATTCTCATGATTTTTTTTTTTTTTTAGTTGCGGAGTTATGTCTTCTAAACTGCGTTTTCAAAACTGGCGTGACCTACGGCCAAACACTAATCGACCTACTCATATGAAATTTGTTATAAATCTTTCTAACCTTATTGTCTAATACATGACCCTAAATGATTTGAAAAAAAAAAAACGTATTTTTCATTACGATACGTAGCCATTTTTCGGAAAATCCAATCTTTCTGTTTCAAAGCGTACCATTTCATCGATTTTCAACATTTCTCTATTTTTCTTGCTTCATATTCCGCCTATCAGTGTTAGTGAAAGAAAAATCTTCGTTGGTTTTTTTTTCTTCAGATTAATCCCGCCGGCGCGACGCTACGTTTTACGCCTTCCGGCAAAATCCTCATGGATTTTAGGCCATAATACCTCCTCCATTTTTCAAGATTAATTAAAAAAAATACCACATAACAGCCAAAAGTAGTAATAAAACATACTCCAAGTGTAAAAAATGGAGAAGAAATATTTACTTTTGGAAAAAATCATGAAAATCAGCAATTTTTCTCTCCCCATCTTCTCCATCTTCCTCGAATGATCAGTCTACTAATAATTAAGTGTGTTCACCGCTGATTCATTTTATATCACTTATCTCAATAGTCGTGATTTAGCATTGCAATATTTGAAAAATATAACATTTTTATGCCCCCAGGCACAAGAAGAATTGCCAAGAATGGACTGGGCTCCCAAGTTACTTTATGGTTGCACGAAAAATAATTGAAATACGCCAAGTACACGAAAGTTCGGGATTGTACAAAAATCTGACGGTGGATAAGAATTCAATTCGTTGATACCTCGACGTCATCGTACTCCCTCTTATTATTGACGACAAATTCCTCGAGTAGGTGATACGCTGCATCAGAGTGCGGTACATCGGCGAGCACTTTGTCCAAACTCAATCCTCTGTATAACCCAAGTGTACCACGACCACCGGGATGTTTTTTAAGTAAATCGCTTATCTCGTACGTTTTTCCGCCATATTTCACGAAAAATGTTGAAATTTCGTGCGATCTCGATTCCGTGTTTTTCTCATTTCGTATTCGAGCTTGTATTGCATCTTTGCTACAAACTTTTTTTATGTCACGCGTTGAATCAATTGTGTGAAGATCCATCGTCGGAAACATTGGAAAACTTTAGACTATTCGGAATGTCCGCTCCCCCCCCCCCCCCAAAGTACGGATCCGTCGTCACCTCTTTTTATCTCCGATTCTCTGGTAATAATTTATCGAACGTATACGCGTAAACCCGACCGTCAATTTCGAAGTTCCGTGGCATGATTGTCCATGTATCGCGAAATTGTCAAGAACCTGTTAGGATTGGTGGGCTCTTATTGGATCTGGAACAATAATGTCAGTGTGCGATAACTTTCCTCATGATTTTTCGGTTACTTTCTGGTCGGCCCCCGTTAAGGGGAGGGGGGGGGGAAGATAACCTTCAGTCGAGGAAATCATTTTTTGGATTATTTTAAAGGAAATATTTGTACACGATTTACGAGACTTAGAGTATGTTTTATTACAATTTTTGCCTGTTGCATGGTATTTTTTTCTATTAATCAGTAAAAATAGCTTTCTAATTTGATATAAACCTTTCTAACTTTATTGTCTAAAACATGACGCAAAATGTTTTTGAAAATGAAAAAAGAAAAGTATTTTTCATTGCAATATGAGGCCATTTTTTTTGGAAAATCCAATCTTTCTGTTTCAAAGTGTACCATTTCATCGGTTGTCAACATTTCTAAATTTTTCTTGGTTCATATTCTGCCTACGAGTGTTAGTGAAAGAAAAATCTTCGTTGATTTTTTTTTGAGATTAATCCCGCCGACGCTACGTGTCACGTCTTCCGACAAAGTGCGCCACAACCCGTTTAGAAGACCCTGCTATACCGCCGCCATTTTGGCAGATTGATAAAAAAAAATGCCATGTAACAGCCAAAGGTAATAATAAAACGTACTATGGGTCTCGAAAATGGATAGTAATTCGTCCTCCACAAAAATTATTAAAATCAGCCATTTTTTCCACGCCCAAAAGTATCTTGCCCCGTAGGTTCCTGACAAGGAAGCGGGAGATCAGGGCCCGGTCTAACAAGAAACATCCGTTTAGTGTCCGCCTTCGATTTTATTAAAACTTATGTGTTCGGTGGAGCATTAAAAACTATTGGATACGCATTCTTGTTTATCAGCGGAAAAACAGTTTTAAGGGATGAACTATCCCTTCGTTTTTCATTCTCTCACCGCACATTGAAAGAGGGTGAGGTATTAAATTGAATGAAACGGATAACACTTTGGAGGGGGGATAACATTAAGGTTTACGTATATTTGCATTTTTGCGCGGATAGAAAGCCAAAGGGCGTAAACCACCTCATTCTTCCAGTTCCTTATTGTAGTAGTGCAGTCGTGCTGTATTTTGGAATCAGTAGAAATATAAGAAAGCTAGTTTTTTGGCAGGCGTTTTTATAGGTGCCGCGGCTGCTAAATCCCAGTTTGCCTAAAAATCGGGGTGCAGGGTTTTTTTAGGGGCTGAAGGGGCATGGGGTTGGATTAATGCCACAACGTACAACACCTACGACGTCGGCGCTGGGATATAAAATATCCGGAGAAATCCGGGCTTTGTATTTATCGACAGCGCCTAAGTCGTGGTAGTTGATTTTGGGAGTGAAAAAAATTGGGTGAAATTTTGAAAAATCAGTTTTAATTCGATAACTCTTTAGGAAAGATCATAAAATTTTGATTCGAATGGAAACGTCGTAGCTCTTGTAAAGATGCGTCACTCAAGTATTTGATCATCCTTCTACGATAATATCTTCATCTCCCAAAAAAATGTTGAAATATCAAAAACAAATTGTTTATCGAATAACTTCAAAAACAATCGATTTTTCGGGTATGGTTCAAATGTACGAAATGTAGAGAATAATTTTCTCTATATTTTCGTTTGTCTGGACCAACCCTCGAATTTTGCTTTTTCGTACCCCTCTGGTACCCCTCGTACCTTCGTACCCCTCATGGTTAGTCAACATTTTCTTTGTGTAAATCGTACTTGAACTTTTAAACGGGTTTTTCTCAAACCTGTACTTTTCAAATTGGGTTCCATGATATTTCAAAAACTATTGTCCGGTTTTCGCTCCAATTTTTATGGTATAGTCACATCTATAGTTCTCACCCGAACTAGAATATTTCTGATATCTACCATAGTTTTTTCTTAAGCTGCAGCTGAAGTCGAGAAAAATGTCGAAACTTGGAAGTTTACTTTTAAAACCGTGCCAAAAATTGAATTCTCGATATTTTTACACGCCTCTAGTTCTGGCGATAGCCTCAGTTCTACAAATTGAAATGGGGTTTGATTTTTTAAATTTCAGATGAGCGATACCTCCGGAATTATGGCAGCCGTCAACCATCTTTTTTTCGCACACGAGTATCTTCCGAACAGTGTAAAGTCGATTCAGCTCGTTATTTTTGTTTGATAAAATTCTGAGGGACTGTGAAAATGTAAATAAATGTGTGGTAAAAATTCAAAGATAGTGTGTTTTAATGGCTGTTAAAAAAAGTTCCCCCGCAAAAAAAACGAAAAAAAATAGCTGCCACATGGGATGCTCACCTTAAAATATTCAGAAAAGTATAAGCCATGACAACAAAGCCATACAATTTTCAATGAAGCACTCTCAATCCCCAAAAAAAATCAATAATTAATAAGGTTGTCAACAATTTTAACAATGACAGGTCCAGAGGCATGCTCCAACTGAATATTCGTTTGTTATGACGAAACGAAACAATTTTTTTCCTTCTTTCGCATTACTTCATTTTTATCGTTATCCGAAGCTGTTTTGTTGAATTGAGGTAACAAACGTCTAATAAAAATACGTAAAAATGTTTGAGTAATTTTGACAGCCTAAATCGGCCAGAAATAATAGAACAACCAAACAGAATTAACTTTCGTTGCATTTCAACGATGTTCCACTGTAACACTGCTCTACTTTTGTTATCCTTTGTGCGTTTTTCTTCACATCAAGGTAGCCTCGAGTATAATAGTTCCGTGAATTACTCCACAATTATGTGAGCCACTCGTTAGCATTAACTGCGCGACGTCCTCGTGACAGTTCCCTTCGGTATTTTTCAACCCCTCTAAGAACGAAAAAGCAGATAACGTACGTCAGACAAGCCTAGGATCAGCGATCACGTAAGCTTGAAAAGAAAGCGAGCTCAGCTGAGATCCACATAACTGAAGCACTATTTTTCAATTTTTCGCTAAAACGCGTGCATACAATTGACGCACGCATTATTATCCTACTTTAGTGCGATTTAGAATGTGCTAAAAAAAAGACAAAAAATATTACTGCGATAGAAAACACAATCGGAACTGCTAACAATAGTATTACCGTAAAAACAAACGTACGCCTGGTGATAACACTGATCAACACACCTATACCTATATACCTATACGTATAGATATACAAGAAGCACGTTCGCCGCAGAGATACAGTGCTCGAATTAATTGAACAGTAATGAACAACCGAATTGTCGAATTAAGGCTTCCCACTGATTGCAACCCTTACAGATGACTCGAGGGAGCGAACGCAGACGCGCCGATTGAGGCCGAAAATCGTAAAAAATTTAATCGTAATATCGTCACAACGGAAGGTACTCGAAAAATATTGTTCGACAGGTATAAAGTAACGCGTCGAGAAAATACGTCGCCCCGCCAGAGTTGAAACAGTAATTACGGCATATATCAATGCACAACAATGTATCGCGTGAAATTAAAAAAAAATTTGACTCAATGATAGAAACGTGCAGATGGAGTTCGACCATCAACGATGATCCAAGCGCGACTGCACACAACTAAAACTTCGTATACCCAAGTCCCGGTCATTATCGCGTGTGCGATACCACTTACAGCGAGATATCGCGATGATTTTCGTTTACGTGAGGGAAGCAAAAAGAAACATGTCAACTCCCACTCACTGTGTGACTATGAATTCGTGTTACGTGCTGCCTGGTGATACCTGGCGTTTTTTTTTCTTCGAAACTCATACACCGTGTTACAGTTGGTACATATTGGAAACGGAAGAGGTAAATTCCGACAAATCGTGGCGGATAGGACGAACGTTACGGTGTTGGATCCGAAAAATCGGAAACGCCTTTTTTTTATACAACTTTTGCAAAATATTTTATATGTAAAAACTAATGAAAAAGTGTAATATATATTTTCAAATTTGATGCGGAATCGATGGAACACTCGTCAATATTTTTCATGCGACATCGATAAGGTATCTCTAATCGTAGAAACTTAGTCCTTCCTCGATTTCTTTGAGCCGCCAAGCGATTGTGAAGCATTTGCGACGTATTTAGAAAGAAAGACACGCATCTGTATGAAGAATTTTTATATTCAGCTTATTGATATTGGGAAATTTCACTTTTTTCTATATTTAGATAAGAAAAAAGTTTTATCGACGAAATATGTATGGATAGTCGGCAATAAATAAGCTTTTATTTAAATATTCGGGGTTTTCGTATACAATATGCTCTATATTTTGCCTGATGTGTGTGTGTGTGTGTGTGTGTGTGTGTGTGTGCGTGCGTGTGTGTGTGTGCACACATTATTGTACGAGTCTAATTTCCAGTACAGATACTTGAATATAACGACGAGTATGCTCAATTGAAAAAAATTAAAACTCTGTTCGAACTCAAAGAAAGTTTGTACAATTTGTCGTAAAAATAGTATCGGGCATTTAAATAATTTAAATTCGTCGCGTCTTATACAAATAACGTCTGACTGCATTCCTATTATTTTTTATCCTGTCGTATGCATCTCTCGTATCGCACGTAGGCAAATTTATGAAAACCTGAAAACAAATGGCGAGTTAATGAAAGCACGATCTACATGCTTCACTGTAAAAATGCATTAATTCTAGATTCAATTGATCAACTGCCGTAAACGATGCAAATATTGTTACGAGACTATAATTAATAGACGAATCGATACATATTTTAAACGAAGTATTTCGAACGTGTGTGAATCGAGAAAAGTTTCATCATGAGTGAATATAATTTTTTAAGAATACCCGTCCTCGTTTGGTGGTGATATATCTTGAGCGGTTTTCACATTGGCGTTACAAGATTAAAAATCAACGCATGACCCACCCATTATTTTCGGTTAAAACGATATTTGCCCGTGGATGCCGGGTATTCCTGTGTTCTCTATCATATTTGACAGATAAAAAAGATACGTAATTTCCGCGAACTGCGCATCGGAGATAACGATAACTTTGGTGGCCATCGAAAGAACATCGCTACTTTTTTTCCCTTCGTTGAACTGCTCTGCCGAAGCATGCGGAAGTTTTTCTAGCCGAGTAAGCGGGCGGTTAAAAAAAAAAAATCTGTCCTTTACAAGCTCCGCTTGTCCTCTCACAATCATTGCCAAGGCTATGTCACAAATTGTTTCGACGCAGGCGTTTCCGAAAACTCTGCACGAACCTATACGTGCAAATACGCTCTTTTGAATCTGAAACGATGATCTTCGTATCAACGTTGCATGATCTTCGTGATTCATCGATTCCACGATTCTTCGATGACATCTGCGCTGACGTAATCCTTGGGGGTAGGATGGGAGTCTATCGAAAAGCAAACCTTCGCGCGGACAGTCGATATCCGGACGTTCATTTCCTTTGATCTTATTGTGCTCTGTTATTTGAATAATCAGTCATAATTTTTTTCCCCGTAAAATCGAATAAATCGCGATTGCAACGAGACAATCGAATATTTCATTCGAGATGAACGATCAGAAGCAACTTTATTATTCGAGCGATATCGCTATTCCGCTCTTTCACCCGTAATTCCATGGAAAAATAAGCGAATATCTGATTTTACAAAATATCTTACTCAATGCGCTTTCGTTATTTCCGGGAGCAAGGTAAACGTCACGTAGACACGAATGCACTCGTGTATACGTATACACGTGCCAGGTCATAAAGTTATATGTGTCAAGAAGAAGCATTCCATGCCGCCGTCCTCCTGATAACAAACTTTGAGCGTCACTCTCTCAATCCAAACGTCACGTTAGGCAGGGTAGAATCTGACGTTAAAAAAGTCTCAATGGGAGTCGAACACGGCTGGAGATACTATCGTAATCCCCCTATAAACTGTACTTGTATGACGTTGAAGGTTGCATTCTTGGAATGCATCGAAAGGTCATTATCTTCACTCAATTTTATTCTCTACCAATATATAGTCTTTGAAAATCACTCAAACATTTTCGAATACTCTCATTAGAGATTTATCGCCTAAATTTGCGCTAAAGCGCTTTGGATAACGCGATGTAAAAAAAAATACAAGAAATGAACGATTGAGAAAAAACGATCGTTGCGTTCCAACGAGGCAAACTTCAACGTCAAGTGATTTGTAAGCTACTACTGCTTTCGGAGTATCCATCAGCGAGTTTTGCAATTTGGGGTCGTTTTGATTGTTTCAATGCACACTCTTCACGCAATTGTCGATTTATAGAATTTCCATGTTTCCGAATTATGAACATAGTTTGAGCGACACTGGTGGATGGGCGGTCGGGATTAGGCTCCGGCGGTCCTTCCGGTTAAGTCACTGCGCCACCGCAAACCCACAGGGGCCTGCGGACCTTTGTTTTACAAGTACCAAACTTCTTTCTTCTTATTTCAGATGGTTCAAACCATCTCTTGAGCCAATTTTGAAAAAATCACTTTTTTTGCTAATTCTACAGTGGCGATACCCCTTAAACGGCTATGTGAGCGCAACGAAAGTTGGGTTAGATTCTCCAAGTCCGGGCTAGGGGTGACAGGAGAAGGTTCAATCGAACAGGGTAATACGTAAAAACCCGTGAAGGTATCGGTTGGTATTCAGGAAATAGAAATGGTACATAGTTTTCGAAAAAAAAAAAAAATCCAACTAGCGTTTCAACGATCGCACACGCAATTTCCGGTAAAAAATTTGAAACGACCCAGAATACATAATTTCATGCACTCCGAACACAAACGTTATATCTTCCGATCCCACTTGGTACAGAACAGACGGCTAAAAATCCCGATTTCAGAATAAAGACAGCAGTATCGAACAACCCTCCATTCGTTTCTCGCCCCTCCTCCCGCGCCAAATTCTCTCCGGACGATTGGAGACAGGTGGTCGGTTAGTATTCGAATTTTCAGGCAAAAGGCATGGCAACTGTATCACGCCCGAAGCAAAAGTAATTAGGCCGTAGGTAGATTTTTTTTAGTACGTTGTTCGAATGCTGGTGACAGATCCGACATACGTCATCGAACTTCCGGCAAGTTTTTTTTTTTTTCTAGTTTCCGCGTTGGCGTGGTATCCGTGTAGTCGCAGTAATGAGACACCGACGACAAAATTATATAGAGTAACGATTTCGGGTGACAGTTCCTCGTATTTTTCGTCTGCTCTCCTCGGCTCGCAGAAACGATTTCGACGCTGATATTGTCGATATTCCGACACTGAATTTCTCAATTGGCCGAACGTTTTACCAGTGCGATATTATATACTAGGTCGACCGGAGGGTTTATTTGATCGATAGACTTTTAATCGAGCGAATCATTTTGTTACTGGAGTATGTTACGTTAGCCTTACTTTGGGTCCAAATGAGAGATCGCATCGCCGAAACAAATTTGCCGAAAATAGGCTCCACCGATCGACGCAACGTCAAGCATTATTGATGATTTCGATCGGCGACGAAAATATTTTTTTATACGTGCGCCTACGTGTCCGTTCGGGAAAAAAAATTGAAGTACGACAAGGGATGACGAAGTTTGGATCGCTGGGATGCAAGAAAAATTAATGTTTTTAATTTCTCCATTTTTTTTCGCCGATTTTGGTTATCCGAAGCTCTTAAACACGTTTTTGCATATCGTTATTGGAGATTTACGATTTCTATTTGCAGAAAAGTCTTTGGATGATCATAAAAAAAGAGAAGTAAAAAGTGCATCGTAAACTTGGACGATAAGGGCGAATATACGATGACTCAATCGCACAATTATACACATCCTGCGAGTGTTTTTGGAATTCCTATCTCAGAGGCAGCAATGTTCTTGATGAAATAGCGCAACGGAGATAACAGCGGCATTGACTATAGACGAAGAAATCGTTGAATCTCTTTGCGATAACGCTCCGACGTTAAATCTCCAAGATTTTTTCAATACATATACGAGACCACTCTCCGTACAAAGCGATTGACAAAAAGTGCGATGTTTTTTGTTTTTCGCTGTCAAACTGTCATCTGTATTCTGAAAGCGGCAATTGGCAATTTTTTCATTCGTTAACTTTTTGTGTCTGCGTGGTGTATGTTTATTACGACGGTCTTTCGAAAGGCCAAATGATACACAAGAATTCGTGAGAAATAGTAATTCCATTTTTCCTCTATATAACTTTGAAGTCTTCGGGCACGCTATCAGGACTAGTAGCATCGTCAGGGTGAGAATCGAACCGGACTGCGACTTTCCTCCCCTCCTCCAAACTCTTTTGCCTGAGACGCGCCGTGCGATAAATAACTCAAACCTTTTATTTTTCCTTCTCGTGGGAAAAAAAAAGTATTTCCCTGCGAAAGGGACAAGGCTAAACAAGTGAAATACTCATGGAGGGATTATAATTTCACACCGTTGACGCGAGACGAGTTGCGTTGCCTCTCCTACCATTTTCTCCAACCATATCGCTGATAATAGCAACAATAATAAAGTAACAGTAAAATAGGACTCTCGATCGTTCATGCAAAAATATTCGGGGGAATTTCTTGGTAGATGATAAATAACTCGAAACGCGTTTGACTAATATAATACGCCTGATTAATATTTACAATTTGTCGTCCTTGCTCCCGACGATAATCTTAATTAACGTAACAACGTGGCAAATTTTGCTCAAATTCGTTCTCGTATTTTACAATACACGCATAGGAATACATTCCTTCGATCTGAATCACACAGACGGAAGCTCTCAGCAGCGGTTCCTCGAGCCACCGTTAATCATTCGCCTTTTTTTCTTTCTCTTTTTCTCCATCTCAAACGCGCTCTTCCCTCTCGCAGATTAATGTACACAGTAATCCGTCGAACTTACAACTAGACTTATTTTTCATTCTGTATGTACAGTAGGTACAGCTAATTCAGTAATGATTACGAAATTTGCATCATTGGAGTGCAAAGAAAGTAAATTCTTTTCAATTGTTTAATTTTTTAAAAATTTTTTCGATCTTTCGCCGAATTAGGCTGTCAGCGTAACCCAAACGTTTTTACGAATTTTCATTGGAGATTTGCGACTCGAATCTGCAAAAAAAAAGACTTTGGATAGTGATAAAAATGGAAGAACGATAAATTCGTTGTACTCCAACGACGCGAACTTCAACGTCACATTTAGGATGACCAACGGGGAAAAAATTAAACGCTCATTTCCGCGACAATGCAATATAAAATGCAACGAAATCAATGGCTATCGTACAGGTAAGTAATATACAAATTTATAATATTCATATGTAAAGCATTGTCCAAAAACTAACCCACTTCTTTCACGAGCTTCTCAAATTTTTCTCTACGATTGCTCATTTTCATGCCTTACTCGATAGTAATATCTGTGCTTTCGATACGACTTTTCGCATCCATTTAAAAGTTTTAACATTTATTTGTTATTTCTTCCTATCGCGGATACCGCGCGCGATCCTCCTCGGGCTAATACATCGAATCTCTGCTGCAACTTTTCAATACGATTAATATAGAAGAAAAAAGTCTCTCGTCGGGCATCTTTTTCACGATAATTCCATAGCTCCGTAATTGCGTTTTATGCAATATTCCAGAAATTAGCTCGAGCTCGCTACGCAACTTGGACGCAAAGTAAAAGAAAAACAATACTAGTCTACCGCCCTTTTGCGTCATTTTGGACTATTATGATTTAAAAAAAAAAATTTGTTTCATTTTTTTTATAGTAATTAGTACGTACGCAAGTTTGACCATGAGAATTTTGATATCTTAGAGTTTTTGCGAGATCACGCCCTGAGCGTTTTTTGAATTGAGTGCAAAATAAAATTCCGAATAACTTGGGCGCCACGAGGGTACGAGCAACACAACGTAACCGATGAACGAAGTCAACCGAGAAGAGCCACTTCGAAATCGTCCGCAAAAAATCAACTAACTGGAACCTGCAGATACGATCAATAGTATCGAATTTTTCAACCATTAGTCATTCGCATATCCGTAAAATGTTCATTACTCACATTACAATTGCGCAACAATGGGGAGGAAAAAAAATGAAGAAAGAAAGAGTGGCAGAGTTGTCGGATAGTGCTTCATATATTGGAGTGTGACAAACTTAAGCCCGCTCCACGAACGTACGAATGGAAGGTACACGCTTCGTGTGAAACTATATATTGATACGAGGAACTTGTCGAGAATGGGGGATGCGATAATTTTATCGATCCGAACGTACGTATCCGTATACGTTCCACCCACACAATACGTGCATATCGTGCAGAACTTGATTTCCGTCGATCGGACAACACTATCGCGGTTATAAAGTGCAAATTAATGTCGGAAGAGCTTAGCACTAATTGCTCCTTATACTTATTGCGTTACGCCTACGTCAGCCGTATGCTTGATAAAAAAAAAAAAAAAAAAAATGGTAACCGTTCTCTTTCAACCTCAGATTTGATCGATCTCTTTGTACTGTCGGGTATTGGTGCGATACACGTTCGACACGCTTGTGTGAAAAAAATCACTGACAATTAACAAGAAAAAAAAAAACAAAGACAAAAAACAAGGAAAGGAAAAATCGTAGGTAGGGAAATGACGAATAGTGACAGCGAAACTGTTCATCGTTCGAGCCTCACTGGGGTGGTCAACCTGGCGTAACATCGGTAGTTCATTATTGTTACTTTTTTCGCTGTATCATCAGAACCGGCCCAACAATGACGCGTGAATTTCGAAGATTCTTCGGCACTGACAATCGTAATAACAATACATACTTTTTTCATCCCAGTTGTCAGTTTCTTTCCTCAATATGAAATTTTTACCGGCCGATTTTCGTGAACGTCAACGCGTCAACTAAACGATCGAGTTCTCGCTTTCTTTTGTTACTCTTTCGACGTCGTATTGAGGGGGGGGGGGGGGCTTAGACAATATAATTACGATAACAGTCTGGTTCGAATCGGTAAATTCGCTATAATATCGTTCCGCTAATCGAGACGAACTGACACGGTATTTACTCGCTTAAAAACATCCGACTACGGTACTCGACGAGTACTGGAGGAAAACGAAGAAAAACCAAAACCAAAAGCAAAACGCAAGGTTCTTCGTCGTCTGTGATACCGGTGCTACAATGCTATTGCCCAAACTTATCTACACATACGTATATGTGTATACACGTACGCATGAACATACTATCCTCCGAATGCCACTTTCGTACCAATGGCAATTTAATTCCTTGAATTCGTTTCTTCGTTAATCGTAAGTTTTCGTGAAATTGAACTTTTTCGTCGCTCGCTTTGTCGATCAGCTCGAAACTCCGCGTTTTCGCGACATGCGACACGCGCGGTGAAGGTGGGAGGAGAAGGAAGTTGGAAACTATACGAAAGATCGGAGTTTTCGATGGTCTCTCGCGTCGAGACGATCGATAGGGAGACTGCGCGGAGACCGGGATATTGCAGTTTCGTTGAAACTCGAAAGTCCGAGCTTACACGTATTCGTCTCGTTCAAAATTCCATCACCTCCATTTTGAAGCCCTTGCCCTTGTGCTGACTCGCTGCCAATTTCTTGAGATTCCGGGGCGTGGAATTGATGTCGTCGTCGTCGCTGTTCGCGTCCTCGTCTTCCTCCGAAAAATCTTCCAGCCTACCGTGATACTCGTCCAGCTGAAATTCCAGCACGGTTGTCAGGGCGATCGAATATATATAGGGAGAAACAGTAACGAGGCATCTCGAGTAAAAAAACTTGATGTCTGATTCGCTCTTGGTGAGCTTCGAACACAAACGGCACAAACGGCACTAACGGAAAAATACACTCAAAGGTGGAAAAATCAGTACGTACGAGGCATACACAGTGACCAGGCATCAACGATGTTTTTTTTTCTTCTTTTTTTTTCGTTTTAATTGGAGCGTAGGGTGTGAAATGTTCTGAAATTTATTTATTTATGATCGACGACAATTGATCCAACGCCTAAATGAAGAAGACACAATGTGACATCTATATCGTAATCTGCGTTACGTATCGTTTCACGGGAATATATATATATACTTGCACTGCTAAATTTCGAACATTTCTTCTGGCACAATTTTTACAGGAAATAGCCGAAAGCTTCTTGGAAGTCCGCGACAAATTGTCCGATCTATAGCATGCTGCACAAAAATGTCATTCTAAACGGTACGATAATCGATGAATTTCTGGAAACGATTTGTCAAACCTGAATTGAACCAAAATGAGCTAAAATTCGTCATCCAACTTTCCTCATGCAAATTGGTACTATATCTTCAGTCCTGCACAGAGACTAATGGAAAACTCGATGCGCCAAGCACTTATGACGCAAAGAAAAGCGATCGAACAAATAGTCGCGACTAATTGACTTTCCAATAGAACCCAAACAAATTTGTCTCGCCTCGACGAAATATTCTTTTGAACAAGGAAAAGTGGCAATGAAATACCGCCGTCGTATACCGTCAATGTACATGGGTTTGTCGTAATGAATTTGCGATTATTTCTCTACGTTGACATTCCTAATGAAATAACTACGATGGACTCACATGTAAAGTGGCTACGTAGGAGAATCTTATCGACGTTACCACAGACATGGGATGCTTACCTACAACTGCAGATCGTACATTCAATGTGAGCATCCCCGACAAGCTCAATTGGCTCACTTCGGAATAATGTAAATAGATAAATAAATGAATAAATCGTTGAGAAAACCGAAGCTCGGTTCGTCAATACGCTCATCGATTGGTCATTGTCATATAAAATGTGATGCTTATTCTCGTTTCGAGCAAAAATGCAAAATTATCCCGTCGAGTGCCAATCGAGACGCTGCGATGTTTTTTTTTTTTCGTTCAAGGTGTGTACTTTGCTTTACATACGGAAACTTTTATTTTTCCGTTGATTGACAACGATACGAAAAAATATCGAGGGTGGACGAGCCAAGGCAAAAGCAACGGGGTTCACACCAATACGTAAATGCTCCCGAGATTTAAATCGTTGGGAGCGTAAACACTCTCACAACTCGTTCACTTTCTTCGCAAAGCCAAAAACTTGTCATTTGCGCCGAATGAATTTTTTTCGCAATATGACAGCTTCGCAGTACCGAAAAACGTCGTCTTATCTAGGATCTACGGTAAATAATCAATTGAAAGAACATTTACGTACAAAGATACAACATTTTTTAAATTTCTACTTGAACGTCAATTTTCTACGAAAAAATCTTATTTTCTACAAAACGCAATATTACCAGTTTTTCTTTTTAATTTCAATAAAACAGATGCGATTGATCGGCTGAACGTGTCAGAAAGTCAAGTTGCGCAGCGTTACAGGCGTGTCAACGAGTTAAGAAATTCGAGAAGTCGAGAAGGGGGGGGGGGCGAGATACGCATTAAAACTCGTGGGAACGTCTACTTTACAATCCGATAGAGTCGGAACATCACGTATAAACGAACACTCATACACTGAATACAATATCGATAGATACGACAACCCGATCCCTTACGGGAAAATAAAACAAATCGTTGACTCGTTTAAAATGACTAATTCGCATGACGCTTTGGCATAGAGTCGCGCAAATAGGGACGAGCCAATTTCTCGGGTCTCGATTAATTGCCAACGAAAGGAAAAGATAAATAAATGGCTCAGATATTTTCAAGTAGGCTGACAAAGTAACAGGAATCTAGCGAATAAATTTTCTCGCGATACTTCGAACACATTTTCGCTCTCCAATGAACAGAGCACGAGGTACAATTTAGCCATCATCCAGTGGATAATCGACACGTTAAATATGAAAATGATTATTCTCGACGAAAAATCGGGAATGCCGTATTTCGAGGTATCAATTAAAAAAATACGAAGTGTATCTTTTGCTCGGTTGGGGCGGTTGAAATATATATTTGATCGATTGGAACTGAAGGTCGCGGTACTTACATCAACATCGCCCATCATTTCCTTGGTTGAGACGGTCGTGTCGATTCGTCGGATACTCCCCTGATGTATATCAACGTCGAGCTTGACACATTGGAATCTTCGTAGCAGGAAGACTATAGGTATCGGTGCAACGCCGGCTATAATGATACATATGCCAATTCCGAGCACCCAATCGGGATAACTTTTTTGCACTGTCATACCCTGAAAAGTAATGACGATTATTCGCCCCCTGGTCATGTCCAGCCAAGACTTTGCTTCGTTGTTGTCCCATGATATTCTAGTTATTGTGGTTTTTTTTGATTAATTTTTTTTTTTTAATTACCAAAGAAGCACTCCAGGCCGAATATTCGGGTCGTTTGAGAAACATCGAGACCATACTCGAAACGAGGATGCAGACCATGATGAACGGTGCGAGAAATCTCCAAGTTATTTGCCAGTACCAACCTGGTCGATAACCCGTCATGTCCTGGATGTCTTTCGAGAACCTTGAAAAACGAACAATCGTGCAAAAAGTGTCCGCGCGAAAATTTTTCGAAAATCTTGATGCTTGCAGAGCGGGACGATAATCGCGTCACGAATAAATAATATTTTTTTGTCAAGAGTTCCATGCATCTACAATTTCATTGAGGATAACGCTAAAAGGTAATTTAATTAATCGGGGAAAATTGGTAATCGTTATTCGGGGAAATTGGATTAACTTGGACAAGTGTTTTGGATTGTACTAACTTATCGTGACCGTATACGAAGATGACGGATATCATTTCCATGAGAGCCACCACCACGAGTCCTATGGTACTGGCGAAACTGTCGAAAAGCTTGAGCCAGTATTCCCCGGCACCTGTGCAGAATATGAGACCAACGAAGAAACAAACGATGCACACGACACCTGCCGAACGAACGGTCGCGTATCAATTTTTACACATTTATACAATTACACAACTATAGGCATTTGTTTCCCATGGACAAAATCAATTGAAAATAACGAAGGAATTGCGGCGTACCTGTGATGTATTGTTTTTTCACTCGTTTGAAAAGATCTATGTCGAATATAACGCACAGCATTCCCTCGAGAATACCGATTTGCGATCCAATCCCGAGTGCGAGTAGCATGAGGAAGAATATACACGACCAAAATGGAGCACCAGGTAGTTCGACGATAGCTTGGGTAAAGACTATGAAAGCTAGGCCTGTTCCTTCAGCAGCCTTGCGAGAAGACGAAACCAAATGTTGGGTTAGTTTGACTTTATCGAGATGCAGGGGATGTTACTGAGTTACGATTCTAATAAGCTCCAATATCCACACAGATCGCAGAATTGAGGGCCGTTAATTGAAGTTGTCCCGAATTTAAATATGCCGATCACTGACGCGGTGGAACATACCTTAGGCCGCAAGTGGAAGAAGATAATGGAGTAATGTGAAACGAAAATAGAATTTTCGAGCCGGAAAACAATTTTTACGAGGCAAATTCCTACGTCCTTTGTTGACTTGATTTATTCTTTCGTATAAGACATACAGAGGACTCACATTTTCCAACTGACTGCTGACGCTACACTCGTCGAGTGTAAAGTTGAGTCCCGACGAATTGTAAGTTTCAGCAGCCAGCTGATATTGATCAGTAGTGGCATTGACACTCAGGAGTCCAGCGTCGACGAGCAGTTCTCGATTGCTGAAATCACGACACCAATCTCTACGTAAATTACGCCCGACGGTTTTTGTGCTTGGATGAAGGGCGAAATCGAAATGTTCAGGACGAGGTTCAACCAGCCTCGTTGTCTTGAGTATTTCTGTATGGTATATCGTGGGGGGGGATGGGGGGGGATGGGGGGGGACCTTCGTCATGAATAACGCAATTTGTGAGTTCTTATAGTAGGAGCCCGTCCTCGCGAAGCCCTGCGCGTAGCTCCTCGTAAAAATAATGTCTAGACATCGATGAAACGGGATAAACCGATGTCGCACGATGGAACAAGCATTTTGCGTCTTGGGTCCGTATAACGAAATCGACATGACGCTGAGCTACGCGTTTTCTATATGCCTACAGCTTTATCGCCACTTTCCAGCCAGTCGCCGAAAAATGGCAAAGATATAGCGTATCCGATTGGCAATAAAAGCTATATTTATTCCCGGTGGAAAATCCAAAGATTGGCATTGAAAAAAGAACCAACAGATGGTACGAATAATGATGCCGGAGTAGTTGAAAAATGTTTGTTACGTCTAGAATTGCTCAACATTTCACGAGATGATGGATTGTTTTCCATGGTACGGATTAATGTCGATGAGACACTGTGATGGATTATATACATAGCTCACCTGGCAAGGCATTTGTCAACATTGCTCATCGCTTTGAATCCGAGTATCGCGAATACCACGGCACTGGCGTAAAGAGCGGTAAAGACGTTGCAAAAACTCACGAGAATGACATCCCGTACGCAATTGTTATCTGGAGTGTTGTAACTTCCGAAGGCTATCAATGAACCGAAGGCCAAACCAAAACTGTAGAACACTTGAGTCGCGGCGTCTAGCCAAACCCTCGGTTCCAGTAGTTTTTCCACCTTTTGCACAATTTATTATTATTATTTCCCAACGTTCTTATCCTCGTTTAGTACGCAGATGGGGTTGCGAACCCTTTTCATCTACCTGATTGAAAGATCATTGAGGACGTTCCTACTTACCTTTGGTGTATACATGTGAGCGAGGCCACTGCCTGCTCCCCTTAGCGTTATTCCTCTTATGAAAAAAATTGTGAGCACCAGGTATGGGAACAGGGACGTGAAGTAGACAACCTGGAAAACAACGGACACGATTCACTCCATTTACAGGTTGAAGAATAACTATTTCCAAGTCGTGAGAACAAAAAATGATAGGCTGGTTGAAGAGAGCTGATTGGTTTCGTTTGATGATTAGTTGAAGACTATTTTTTCGCAACGTGACTTCATTAAACCAGAGTTGCCACGCGGAAGGCTATGCATACATTTCGACACAAATGAATTGCTCGTCTTTGCAAATTTAGGGCAAAAATGGTGACAACAGCATGAAGCATGCGTGACTGGCAGCATTCGTTTTATAGTCGAGACACGAATTACCTTTCCCGAAGACTGAATCCCCTTCATCACGATGAAGAAAACGATGATCCAACTGAGCAGTAAACAAAGTGCTATCCACCACTTGATTTCCTGGCCCTCTTCGATCGAGGGTGCAGCGTCCAGTGTCGTACGATACCAAAAATACGCTGTTTCGGAACTCTTGGCACACTCGTCGATCGGTTTACCATCCAATTGCGGACACGATGCCCACGGTAGTGGATCCTGAAGAAGCATGGAGCATGGATGCACGAAAAAATGGCACATCATTGTCTAAGCAGCGTTCGACCGGTTCATTTGTAATTAACGCGTACACGTGCAGACAGCTATTGAATGCATGATTTGTAGGCTGGAGATGCGTAAAAGCTGCAAATTTTATGGCGTTACGAAGAAATTCCTAACGACTGGATGGAATTCGAGATGGATTTGACACTGAGAAGGAAAAAAAAACGCGACATACTCATTTTGGGCAATTTCTGATATATTTCTTGGTAGAGTATGTTTGGAACGAAAATTTCCAACTTTCGTACAAATTCGTTATATCGAAATGCTCAAGACCGCTCGGATTTTTTTTATTGAAAAATGCCGCGTAAATATTCGAGCAGATGCTAATTAAGTCTCGCAGTTAGTGTAAAAAAGAAAGCAATTTCATGATGATTTCCAAGAATAGTTGTAAACATCAAAAGATTCATTACAATCGGGAATTTTTGCTCTGTTCGTTGATGATTCAAATGAGGTTGGAGTCGGTTGGGACTTTTTTAGCCCAGAGTTCAATGTTCAGGCTGTGTTTTGTACTATAGAACTCCTTGCAATAAAAAAAATTCATTACTTGTGTAATTAATCGGAGTTTTTTATTATTCATTGAATAATTGAGTTGGTTCGAATCGTTGCCGGAATTCTTCCACAACTCAAAAAATGACTTGCCGTATTATCGGGCGTGACGATGCAGTCGAGTAATGCGAATGATTTTTATACTTGAATGCCGCATAGATTTGCCGTATGAGTTTGCAAGAAAGTTTGCAAGACAGTCATTGTTTTTATGAGACTAATGTCTAAAGTCAATGTGGTGCGAGAGCAAATGACTTGATTTCCATTATCTTCAGTCTCAAAATTGTTTGTCGTACTTACTCCAAATTTAACCGTGACAGTCTACCGCACACGAATCGAAGGAAAAAGGAAAGTTATCAATACAAGTGGATATATTATAAGTCAATATTTGTCGGGACTTTCGAGCGGGGTTGAAAAAACATTAAATATTGTTTTGCGTTCGTAATATCTCGAATAATTATTATACAAAAATCGGAAACATTATTGGCATTTCGAATGTAATGTGGAGCTCGGTTACAAATACTCGGGAAAATGAAAAAACGTACCTGAACCGAATTAAAGAGGTAGTAGAAACACCATGTGATGATAACATTATAGTACAAGGCGACGAAAAATGTCACGATGCAGGAAGCAATCCCTATGCCACCGAGCCAAGGATGAATTGTGTTCCACACCCCGAGGGCTCCTTGCCTCATTCGTTGACCCATACCCAATTCGATGAGGAAAAGTGGAATACCTTCCAGTATGAGCATGGTGAAGAAGGGTATGAGGAAAGCACCTGAAATTCAGAAATAACGCAAACCTATATTCTTTTAAACGAAAAATGTGGAATTACGGATCACCTGTAAACCATTTTTTCTGTCAGTTCATCTTTTTTACCCAAAGAAAACAGATCCGTGTCATTTTATAACAGCCCTAACTACTTCTTTTTTTTATCGTTCAACAGTGTTTGAAGAATAATTATACTTAACAAAAAATGGAAAAAAATCATCAAATGTCATTGGAGTAAATGCACGGACGTTAACCATGAAATGTACCACGTTCCAATAGTACCGTCATTCGAAGGTTTATAATCCTTCATTATTATTGATCCTAGCAGTTTCATTATTATTGATCCTAGCAGATATAGGTCTTTCCAACTAGATAATTCCAACTAGATAATTCCAACTAGATAAGAGGTTGATTATGAGTTCGTATACTAAGGGGATTGGGGCGTTAGCTAAGGTCAAAGATTTTATAAATATATACTGAGATTTTACGAATTTTCAAAAATTTGTGCACCAAGAAAAACCAGAAATAAAAAATAGTTTAATGTAGGTAATTTTACGTGCGGTTAAATGGGCAAGACGTTCACGCTACACGTCATGTAATTTTCATGGCTATTTGGCACAAAAATAAATCATTTCTAATAACAGATTAACGCAAATGAAACCTTAGTAAGCATTTAGGTAAAAAACTCATCTTGCCCATTGTAAACCATATATATTCAATATTGAATCATCAAGGTTCAATGAAAGATTACAAATATTGGCTGGCGAATGAAGAGCATTTCTGCCAACCTCAGTGTCCGCGAAGTTGCCGTATTTTGGCAAATCTGAATATTAATCAATGGTAATAATAAATAATCTCGTGGCATAAAAATAAACGCTTAAAAATTTCAGTCTGCGAATTGTACGAAACATTCACTAACGCAGTTTTTTCATAATAAGAAATCGATAACGATGTACTTTTTCAAATTGGTAGTTACACAAACGTTCGCCAATTCACGTAACAAAACTATAAAAAATGCATAATTTTGCCTTTAAATTATATATTTCATGAAAAATTAGCATTTACATAACAAATAAACACCTCATATGCATGTTTATGAGGCTCATTGGAAGAAAAAGAACGCATAAAAAAAATATTATTGTCACTTATTCTCGTAATTAGTAATAATAACTCAATATTAATTTGATGCCTATGTTCAGAAATTATACATTTCTAGACATTTCTAAGCAAAGACAAAATGACGCGGATTTATTAAATTAACAATGAATGAAACAACAATTAATAATAATATAAATAATGGATAACATAGTGAATGATCGAAAAATGATTAAAAACGTGCGCCATGCAGATGGAAATCCGAGGCTCATCGTTTGTGAAAAGTGGCCGAAAATACGATTCGTTAGCATTTATACATTCTTTCTATTTTGGTCGAAGTGTATACGAGAAAGTATAGGTATTTCAAACACGAAGCACCGACGCGCCGGAATTATGTGTATACCAGAGGCACACACATTCGAAAGAGTGGAGCCTCCCCGTACCACGGGCGCCCACACAGAAATTTGCCGTCAGCATGGGGCGGAGAATTCGTCTATTCATCGACCGACTAACCTAGAAAGTCTTCCATCAGACCCAACATTATGACCAAGTCGAGGAACAATCGAAGGTCGTGCATTGAAACCCGACGCTGACTGGAAAATAAAAATAAACAAGGTGATATCCGGATTGAAACGAATTTTGATGAAGCTCTACGGTTGAATGTAAACATTCCGGAACCACTATCAACGTATTCCTAAGCTGATCAGAATGGACTCGCAGTCTGGAGAGGAGCTGAACGAAAATCGTTAGTGTCCTAAACCGTAAGAATTCTCGTCGTATATGTGCGGTACTTGTGCTTTGCACGCGGTGGCGAAAAGTACGACGGTGAGGGAGCAAAGGTAGGAAGGGATATAACCCTCAACGACTTTTTTAACGACCTTCTTGAATAAAAGCAACGCGCAGTGAAGAGCGTTAATGCCTCTGCCCTTCCGTTTCATTATTTCATTCTCTTCCTCTCTTCTTCATACTTTGGCGCTCTTAAAATTTGCTCCATTCATGCATTTGGCCCCGTTTCAAAACGTGGGCAATGAGAGGTAGATGGAGCACAAACGATAGACAAGGTGACAGAGAATGCCACGTGTCTAACCCTCGAAAACGGTCTCAAACCGCCGGCTGCAGTGGCACTAACGTATTTTCTTCGCAGATCTCGACACACACACACACACACTCTCTCTCTCTCTCTCTTTTTTTTCCGTCCACTTCCCCAACAACCCCAAACAACCCTAAACGACCTCATACAGCCCCCAACAACCCCAAACAACTTCAAACAATCGCAAACAAGCCCAAACAAAAATTAGCCTGATTCTAGCAGGAGCCCCACTTCCGAATATTCATCAAATAATTTTTTTTTTAATTCAGAAAATATTGTTGTTAATTAATAATGAAAAAGTAAACAAATTTTCTTTCTTGATAGATTGTCCTAGACCTCGTAGTTCCCAAATGGAGCTCCTCCACTCATCGGAGACCCGACCAAGAAATTGAAAAAAAAAAATTCATTTTCAAACAAGTTCTGATAAAATTTCGCCTACTCCATTGTGTACCTATGTGGCTTTTTACCCTCTTGACATTTTCTCTGAAACCCCATAGTTATTGAACTGCGTCTATTTTTCTAAAGCATATTTTTTCTTCTAAAGCATATTTTCGATACCCTCTTTATGTTTGTCGTGAAACAAACGACCGACGAAATTCGCCAGAAGTTATGCGGGCAGTTTGAGACGTGCAAAAAAAGCTGAAACATAGCCTTTCTCAAAAAGACATACCGGGCCCGAAAAAATTGTAAAAAAATTTCGAAAAAGGCAAAATGAAGGTAAATTTGTCCTCTTTAAGACGCCGCTGGGGAAATTTAATTATCTTTATTTTAGGGTCGGCGATCTAGCTTTTAGTGCGGCAAGAAATTTCGACTGCTGCACTCAAACTTTTGGCTGGCAGTGTGTATATATATATATATGTATAACACACTCTGGTGGATCGGCGATCCTTCGAGTCGAACAGCGTTGTGCATGACCGATACTCGGAGCGATGACCGCTCAGCCGTGCACCGGCTGGCGCATCAAACAGTGAGCGAAAAGCCAATCTGAGATCTTCCGAGACCTTGCTGTGGATACTTGTGTAAAAACGTCTATGCACCGGACAATCAGACGAATATGAGGCCGTCTATACACCGGTCCGTGTTGTCCACAGCTCCCCCACGTACCCTCGGCAAATGCGCTATAGTGTAGCTCAAGATGGCCGTGGACGCAACGGGAGTTGGGTTAGGTTAGCCAAGTGCGGCTAGGAGGTGATAGGAAACGGTTAGATTGGTAACGGTTACAGGCAAAAACTGGCAAGGCTGCTACTTGGTACGTTGGTACTTGGAAATAAAAAAGGCAACGTTGGTACTTGGAAAATAAAAAAGAAGTGCCAATGAAAGGCCCTTTTTCCCTCCCTCTGCCTTCCTTCACGTTTTGATCGTTGGAATGCAACGAAAATTATGATTTTTCAATTGCTCCAATTTCTTTTGGCAATCCCAGCTGCGAAAAATCATCGACAATTTTTTTAATTTGCTCATTTAGAGATCTATAATGTAAATTTGCAAAAAAGACTTCTAAAAATATTGAAAAGGAGAAAATAAAGAAAAAAAAATAATCATTTTCGTTGCATTCCGACAATGCAAACTTCAAGAGCATGATTTTTCCGGAACCCCATTTCGACGTATACATTGGAAACTTTGGGCATAAAAAAACAAGTGCCGATAAAACCCACACGGAAGCCCCCTTTTAAGTGTGCCGTTGATTGGCATCCTCTTTCAGATCATCTTCAGAGTATTGCTGAGGAATGAAAATTTCTCAGCAATTGTTCAGTTTGTTTGTTTAGAGATCTATAATCTGAATTTGCCAAAAATACGTTTTCGAAATATTGAAAAACACAAAATAAAGAAACCAAAATGAATTTTAGTTACATTCCCACGTATAGTTGTAGTCCTACTGTTCATTTGCCATCGCACAGCTTCTTCTTGAGTTCTCACTTCCATCTACACACGCGCGCACACACACACACACAAACATTTCCTTTTTTCTCCAACATCCTCTCTCTCTCTCTCTCTCTCTCTCTCTCTCTCTCTCTCTCTCTCTCTCTTTCTCCCTGTCTTTTTCTCATTTTCTTTTCATCCGGCTTTTTATGCGTTAATACACAGAAGCGGTACTTCTCTCGCATGGCCCCTTCTACTTTGGCCGAGCAGCCAGTGTGTCTCGTATTGATCGGGCGCCCATTGCAACCCCGCTGCTCTCAGTCGCGCTCACCATCGTGCTCCCGTTTATTCTCTTCGTCTGGCAATTTCGCCCGGGGAACGGAATATATCTGCGTACACATATCTCAAGGTATACACGGGGCATTTGTATGACGCAGAGACACTGGCAAAATTTACAACAGTCGAACGCGAGTCGACACACGCAGCGGAGGCTCCTAGATCCCGAGACGAGGTGTCAGAGGGCCAAACAAGCGCAGCCTCCCTTCGTGTCTTTGCATAATTGAATCTACAATAATTGCCATCCAGGGAAGACTTGAAATAATTAAGCAAGAAGCATGGAAGAACTGTGTCAATGGGTTAATGTTGCTCCGCGCTGTCATTGTAACGGATCGCAAAAGAACTTAAAATATAGCGCGAAAAATAGCTACTCTTACATATGACACGAGCTTTATTATCGATCGTATTCCATATTTCTCTCTCTCTCTCTCTCTCTCTCTCTTCCCTCCCTCTCTCTCGCTATCCCGAAGCCTGGTATACTTTACACGCAACTAGAGACCTGGCCGTGAAGTTCGTATATGTGATTGCTCATTCGTGATTACATCATACTTTGACATTTCAAACTCGATAGCCCGAAATGGTTTTTTCTCTTTTAATTATCACTTACGGCGAATAAAAACAAAATTTCATTATTTTTTACGTATGGGACCGTTGAAACCTTGAGAACGAGGATTCGCAAATTAAAGTTCAAGCTCGACACCTGAGTAAAAAAGTTTTAGCGTTTTTTTTTCCTTCTGTTTATACATCATGCAAGCATTTGCATGAGATGTCACAAAAATGATATACCAATGTAAATTCAAGAAAATAATTAATTTTATTGTTTAGAGCTGATTTTTCGAAGCGCCCTCGAGCGCTCCGAAACGCACGAAACGGCCTAGATGGTGAAAGTCCAATTTGGGGTAGTTCCGTCCTGTCGTTGTACAAAAAATACCCAACGACCTAGCAACTGAAGACCTACGATCAAAATGGTCCTCTGGGTATGCGCGAAATTCAAATCAGAGCTGAAATTCCATTGTGTGGGCGACAAAGTCTAAATCACTTTCGAAACTTTAAACGCGTTTTCCTCGAAGCCAAGTTTTTGAAATCGGAAGAACGCAATATTCAAGCAGGCTTTATGTCCCCTCGCAGAGTATCTAAAAAACTGAGTTGCCATTTTGTATTTTACTTGACAAAATGAAATTTTGCATACGCCAACACATGTAGCGTCAACCCCCTCCAAACCTCGTTTCGATTGTTTCTTTTAGTATTCTCAAGAAAAAAGCGGCCAAAGAAGTCTGATTATTCAGTAAGCCACATAGATGTGACGCACCTTGAGGGCATGTCATCAGCGTAAACTCACAAATATTCCGACCGAGTTTCCTCACAGGTGATCTCAAACACTTTGCAAATTGCCCTTTACCCTGAATATTATTCATCTCATTGTCAGACGTATTTCTGTCCGAAAATGTCTATTTCGCAATCATACATCACGTGGTACATCTGCCACTTCGCCTTAACATTTTTCGAACAAATGGTTGTTTGCCGGGGGGAAATGTCGCCCGCGAAATAAGCTTCGCATAAATATATCTGTACATCGTGTAATTCGTATAAATAAATATATTTATTCAAAGGAGCTTTATCGCGGAGCCTGATGTTTGCATGCTGCTGGCAACAGAAAAAATGGACCAGCATTCCTTCAAAGAAGAACATCTTCGACATAAAAACGCGAAATAGTCTCGCGAATACCCTCCGCTACGTCTTTATTCGCGTCAACTATTGTGTCGTCCCCTTCAAGTTCAGGGTCACGCGGCAATGGATCACGTAAGCGTACAATGTGGTCGTATCTAGGCGAAATGTGCCAACTGGGCGAACGATGCAGCACGAAGTTAATGATTCGTTTGCCGAACGTGGGGGAGCGAGGTAGAAATGCTTGTATCAAGCCTCAAGGCTGTAAAACTAGCGCCATTCGTTGCCTCCCTGCTTCATATTTCCATTTTCATTACGGCGCATCAAAGGCTCCCCTCCGCGAGTGTTTGCCAAAGAAGAGCCCGAAAGGAGATGCTAAATAAGGTGAAGCACACGGCGATCGGTAAGTTACGTGTTACCACAAAATATGGATAGAGCTTACGAGGAAAAATCGATTGGTACGGTGTCACTCCATATCGCGGAATTTTCCGCTCCGCTCGACGACAGCTGAGTCAACCTCCGCTAGCCAAGTCGTTGTTGAGCTTGACAACGAAGAACCATCACGAGCCAATGCCTTCGTCAATTTCTTAGCCGCAGGATACGCGCGGGAGCGAACGAAAACCAAAGAGAGAGAGAGAGAGAGAGAGAGGAAGAAAAGTACATGGCAGTACCTACAGAAAAATGTGGCAAACACTCAAGGGGGAGGAGGATATCTTTGGGCGAGGATATATGTTTTTTCTCTGATTTTCGGGATTTTTTTTAACCGGTAGATTTTTTTTTGCTATTTTTTATACTTGGGGTATGTTTCACTACTATTTTTGGCTGTTACATGGTATTTTTTTCAATTAATGTTTAAAAATCGCGCAGTTGTTGCATGGCCTTCTAATCTACATTTCCAAAACAGGCCTGACATATATCTAAAAAAACAGCGATTCTCATGAAGTTTGGTACTAATCTTATTGTCTAAAATATGACCCTAAATGTTCTTGGAAATTAAAAAAGTATTTTTTATTGCAAAATGTAGCCGTTTTTTTCGGAAAATTCAATCTTTCGGTTTCAAGGCGTACTATTTGATCGGTTTTCAACATTTCTCACTTTTTCTTCGTTTTTGTTCTACGTCCAAGTGTTAATAAAAAACATATCTTCGTGGGGTTTTTTTCAGATTAATCCCGCCGACGCTATACGCCGTTTGACAACATCCGCCGCAACTCGTTTACGAGTCCGGGCGATAACCCCGTAGTTTTTGAAGATTAATAAAAAATACTATGTACTAGCCAAAAGTAGTAAGAAAACATGTCTCGAAAATAGGGGAGAAATCTTTTCTTAAAAAAAAAAATCATGATAATCTGCAATTTTTTCCTTGCTCAAAAGTATCTGCTCCCTTAAGGAGATTCCAAACAAATGACGATATGTTGCTATTTGATTAAAATTTATGCAGTAAATTCTTTACTTTACCCTTTTAAAATGAAATCATGAAAATCAACAATTTTTTCCTCGCTCTAAAGTATGTATGTTACCATTTTATAAAAAATTATACCGTAAATTCTTAGCCATAGCAAAAAATTTACTGTATAATTTGTTGCCATAATTCAAAATTGCCAAATTCCGGTACGGGTGAATTTAATTACATGTAGGTACTAAACTCACCCTCTAAATTTTTGATCGATCGTGTAAATCGTTTCTATAAAATTTACAATTGAAAAAAAACCTTCTTAGCATGGGGAGATGTCAGAATTGCCATGATTGCCAAAGGGGGGCGAAATTTTCATAATGTACTATTTCACAGTTTTGCATAAATTTTTAACGTTTTTTCCGACTATTTCGTGCGTAAAACTTCTATTCAGCGATGAACATAGGCGCGAAAAAGTGCTTCTTCATGTTGCAAATATCATAGAAACGGTGTAGACGATCGATTTAATATATATAGGGTGCATTTAGTAAAGGACAAAGAATTCACCGTATAACATATAATGAAACAGTAATATATCGTCAATTGTCCCGAAACGCCTTAATTGGTTATTTATCATTTGCCGCAATAGTTCGTGACGTGTTTTGTCCTACATACGCAAGAGCCCCAATTCCGGAAGTATACTCCTTTTTACGAATATTAGTCGATATCCATGTGGCGCCGTTTCCAATTAAATTTTTTAACGGCACTTGGAGTAATTTTATTCATTACTCGGAAACATAAATTTCAATATCGCTGACATCTCAATATCGTAGTACAAGCCCTAAATGTTTTTGGGTTTTTTTTTTATGCCGAGAAACACGCGACTCGACGAACACTAGGGTTTACGACCTTGACCTCACATCAAAGAAAATAAGAATCCACGTGTCATCGTTGGAGCTATTAATATATTTATGTCTAGCAAAGAATAATTTCTTCAAAAAGTCCAAGAGCAACTACCGCGCAATCATACTGACTGAAATTGGCGAAGAACACGCGCGGGCAGAAGCAATGTGATTTGATTCCATCGAATTTATGAATAAAATGACAATTCTGATTAAAAGCGTGTCGTAATTAATACCCGTCTCTCGGGTGAAAAATAATTACTTGTGTAAAGAGTACGCGGTGACGCGTTCGATTTTTTTTTCAATGCATGGCGGAATGTATCCACGCTGCATCTTGATATGTATATGGATATATATATATATATATATATATACACACGTATATGCCTGGCAGCACATATACCCACCGGTTTGATTGGATGCAATTTATACGTTGCATATACGAAATGCCGAGGTAATGCACGTGACGCTGTGGACGCGAGCGCCGTATTTGAAAAACGACGCCCTTACATACATGTAGATAACAACGATACGTAATGTGGAGATTCCTGGAGCGGCGGCTGTACCGAGAGGTGCGATCGATAGACCCCCTCGGGACTTACGGAAAGGTCAGCCGCACTTACGTCCGTCTTCTTAAAGATGAGTGCAAATCGACTACAGACGTAATAGGACCGGAAAAATCCTTTCGAACGATAGGGTATTTTACTCTACGTAAGAGAAATACTAAGAAGGTAAAAATGAGGTATTTTCCACCATAAGCAATCGAGTTATGTTGCTTTTAATTTATAAAAACACTAAATAAATTTTATAATTTTTTTTTTTTTTATACTTTTCCTATCCGTTTAACGAACACGCGAAACGATCGCCTCCATGACGAATTTCGTCGTGACGTCATTGAAATATTAAACAAAACAAGCGGTATTACTCTCTAACCTGTAAAAGAAAGCGTCAACGACTATATGTTATCGTTTGTTATAGTTAATTGCAAATTTTCAAACAGTTATCTGCACTTCAAAAGAGAACAAATTTTTTTTTTCGCACTATGACTTTGGATCGCTTCTCGCAAGTTTTAACCAAGTCTTTCTCATATGTGTCAATTGGTATTTTCCACAACATTCCCGGTGTTTTTACGCCAGTGTTCTTACTGGTTTTAAAAATGTACGTATTCACAATTGGCGCCGCGTCGATGTTTACTCTGCAAGTGACGTTACGAACCGAAACAGCATGGCGACTAGCGTTTTCGCGAGGAAATTTGACATGTGAAATTTAAATGCATTTTTATGGCACTTATAGATTTCATAAAATGGAAATAAGAATTCTGGCAGTTCGTTACCACCAGAGGATCAAATTGAGACACCTTTCAAAAAAGGGTGTAATACCTTAGTGTACGTATTTTTTTTTCTAGAGCAACATTGCGACCATTGACTTCCGTCGATGAGGGGCTCTCTTGGCTGAAAGGAAGTGGCTATTTTTTTTATATCAACGGCTCACGAAAGCAAGTTTTTGGAAAACCATATAAATGTATCTTCTATTGAAATAATCGAAGTCAATATTTGTGCATAAACTTTGTACATAGATCTTGTTGCAAGCTAACGTCTTCGTTGATAAATTGATGTTAGGTTATCGTAGAGAAACGGGCACTGATGAATGGGCGGTCGGCAGTACCAACTTCCCGATAACGTGACAAAAATATCATTGACGTTTTGGCTACGAAAATGATCTTTTTTAAAGATTCCTTTGAAAAGTCGTCATCATTTTCAAAGATCCTTATTGGGGATCCGTAATTTAAAATAAGGGTAAATATTCGGAAATGGGGCTCCAGCTAGAATCAGGCTAATTGTCTTCGAGGGTTCAAACGAACCCAAACGAACCCGAAGAAAAATTAGCTTGATTCTAGTAGGAGCACCGCTTCCGAATATTAAGAAAAATCCGAATTTATGTGGGTTTGCATGATAATAAAGTGAAGATCGTAATATTTTATAGTAATGTACACCGTAAGAAATATAATAAAAAATAAATATGCTAATAAAGTAAAGACAGTGATGTTTGAAGGGTTCGGGTGGTAGTAAAATGATGCTAGCGAAGAACTGACACGGATGAGGTTGAGCATGGCCGATACGCGGCCAAGGGGCGACCGTTTGGCCGTACACCGGCTCTCGCATCAACCGCGGTGAGCGCAAGGCCAATACTTCGGAGACCTTGGTGCAGATGCTCGAGTGAAACATCTGTCTACCAATGAATCAAAAGAATTTTGGGTCTACGAAGGTAGGGGTTTTCCGCAGTTGACCCAAGCCCCCGGCAAATGCGTTATAGTGTAGCTTAAGACGGCTGTGGACGCAACGGAAGTTAGGCTAGATCAGCGAAGTGCGGGTAGGGAGTCACAGGAGAAGGGTTCAATTGGAAACGGGCAATGAGTTAAAGCCCGCAAGGTTATACGTTCGAACTCAGGAAATTAAAGAAAAATAGATTGTTGCTCAAGGTTAATTGTCAATCATCGCAATGTCGGGTGCCCTTTGTGGTTGTTGGCTTACAGGAACTATTGCACGAATGTGGCTAATCGTTCCAATTTGTCGACCGATTGATCACAAATTTGGGAAACAGTGATTGAAAAATCGTTTTGGCCATGAGAGCCCTTCTGGAGCAACTTCAAGTCGGATATTTCGGTTATTTCATTCGCGTTCACTCTACTCTGTAACACTGCACCTTAAGCTGTCCCGAGTCGATGAAATCCTCTTTACGAGCTATAAATAGATAAGGGTCGAAAAGTAGATGGCCGGGAGAGGCGGAGGAACGAAGGAGAGCAGCGTGTTAAATGTCCGATTGAAAGAAGCGCAGTCTGACGGTGTCCACAAACGTACTCTCTTGAAGCCTCTAGAGGCCGAAAAAATTGGCTTTTTGGGGATTATTGTTATTTCTTTTTGCTTTTCTTTCAGAAAAACTACAAGATAAATCGAGATTACAAAAAATGTGTTTATCATACATATCAGTGACTACTGTATACAATAATTCTTTTGAAGCGATTAATTTCAAAATGGCGGCTTTGCAGCGTTTTTGCGATGACGTCTCCGTTTTTCCAGGGTCCACGGCCGGACACACAGCTCCTGTAATTTTTTGATTATAATGAGCCAATGAATTTTTTTTCGATTATATATAATAACGGCTATAAAAGTACGTAGGAATTTTTGGATATATTGATTTTTGGTCAAATAGCGCACGTCTAAAGTGGAAATTGAAAAATTTGCCGAAAAAATCATCAGGTAATTGTCACTAACAAATGAACTGTGCAATATAACAAAAAAATCCTACGCTCTTCCATATGCAGCGTATCATTCAAGATTTATTCAACATTTCAAGTGAATCGTTCGAAAATTGTCCGAGTTATGTTTCGGGCCAACGTCAAACGGAGACGTCATCGCAAAAACGCTGCACAGCCGCCATTTTGAAATTAATCGCTTCAAAAAAAAATATTGTATATACTCACTGATATGTATAACAAACACCCTTTTTCGTAATCTCGATTTATTTTGTAGTTTTTCTGGAAAAAAAATCCCAAAAAGCGTATTTTTTCGGCATCTAGAATGGGGCCTGAGGCCTTAATATTCTCAAATTTGCGCTTGTGCTAGATATTTGACGTTACCCGTCGAATAAACGAATCACTAGGCAGAACTCGTATTAACGAATTTTTGTTTGCGTCATTATCGGATTGCAGATAGCAGCTTTGTTCGTTGTCCAAAATATAAAATTAATCTTGCACACGTTCCATGGTAATACTTCATCCACGGGCATTCCGGAAGTTTGAAGAAATCGCGCCCACGCCAAGTACTTACGGAAATATCGTTCGTCGTTCTACAAGAAATATCGATGTATTGTAGGTTTAGAGATATAAATACATATCGGTGTATCCGTATGCACATATGCGGGGATTAACGATGACTGATCAAAAATAGATAGCGAACGAAATCTTTGAGATTGAATATCACTACTTACTACTCACTACTACTACCTTTACGATCTTTTTTATTACTATCTGCACCTTATCATTTTTACTATCTTAATTTTTTCTACAATGTTCGATTTTTATTATATTTATTTTCATGGAGGATATAGGAGAACGAAACGTATTGAGAGCGGTAGGAAACAATGATATAGGGGAAATGAGAAGGACAACGGAAAGTGGGGCGCGGACAAAAGTTGACCCAGAAATCCAACAGGATTATCGGGGCAAAATAGAAAAATCGAGGTATAGCCCACAATAAACAGGAAACAGGAAGAACAGCAGAGAGCCAGAGCAGTATTGGGAGAACTCCGATATAGCGGGCGAAACAAAAGAAATTTGGGCGCTATTGAGGTGTGGAAATGAGGGGAAAGAAGGATGTAAGGGGTATAGCGATACCAGGTGCAGGTTGTGTAAAAAAAGAAGTGCAAATCTTAGTCCATGCATGTGTGAGCGAAAAACATTAAGTCGAAAACATTTAAACAGAAATACTGGAAAATTTTGAAAAATGGATCGAAGATAAAGAGGCCGAGCAAATCAACAGAAAGATACAGACGGTGCTATCAAAGGAGCCTGCGGCAGAATTGTGTATGTTTATAAAGCATTTCGAGAGACTGATTGAAAAAATATTAAATGAGGAAGCAAATGCGGGAGGAAAATAAATGCGAAACGACAGTAGAGTAGAAGTTTAGAAATGAGATGATGTTGGGATTGAGTTCCGAACCCCCCCCTCGATTCAGCTGAAATTTTGCACATACCTTCCTTTTAATATTTTGAGACAACTCCGGAAGGGATTTTTGGCGACTCGCAATACTTTTCGAGATATTGAATTTTTAAGTTGTTCTTTATCGCGCGCCGGCTATATGGTACGTATACCTATATATGTTATCGCGCTCTCCGTTTTGTCCAAACAGAAATACCCAAACAAATCCAAATCGAAAATCTATTGCGCGTCGCCAAAAATCCGTTTAGGAGTTATGTTAACCTTCAGGCGGCCGGGATGATGCCGATCGGCATATCACCTCAAAGTATGACGGGGGCACGTTCATAAATACCGGCCGCCTGGAGGTTAAGGATGTATTGCCCGTACATTCCCTACGAAAAGTGAGGTTCGGTGAGAAGAGTACTTTGTGATAACATTAAAATCTGAAGAAAAATCACCCGTATCGAAGATGCCAAGAACATTGGTTTTGAATAATGAGAATGGCAAAACTTTACAAATAAATTGTTTAAAGAGAAATTTCTTCAATAAATCTTCGGTAAACTTGATTCTTTGTGATATTGAATGAATTGTAAAATTTTTATCAATACATGTGATTTTTTAAAGAATTTTCTCTCTATTTCGAAAATCCCGTTTTTGGAATTTTTCAGAGCCCTGCGACACTGTTCGTTCAATACCCCGGACACTTCTTGCATTCATTATGGAAGATTACTCCGAAAACATATTGAAATTTTGTGACCCTTCGTCCGTTTCTCTAAGTTGCAAAATAATAATATGAAAATAGAAAGAAAATTCGACAAAAATTCATACCTATTCAGAAAAATCTACGAATTTATTTTACAATATAAAAAACGCAGTTCACCGGACATTTGTCGAACAATTTTTTTTCAATAATTTACTTATGACTTTTTTCCATTATTTTCCGGTAGTAACCGGAAATCAATGTTCTTGTCATCTTCAATGTGGTTGATTTTTTACAATTTGCATCTCTTTGCAAAATACCCGAAATTCTTGGCGCAACTCACTTTTGGTAGGGAGTGTACGGACAATACATCCTTAAAATATTAACAGGAACGTTGGTGCCCTTTCTGTATGAGTGCTCTAAAGGGGTGGAATAGGAAAATCCTACTACTATTGCTATATTTATTACTCTATAAAATATCCCTATCCCAACCCAAACAAACATAAGCAATCTCTTGCCACTTCAGTTTACGGGTCCCCAATAAGGACCTTTAAAAACGGTTCAGTGATTTTCGTAGCCTCAATGTGCCAGAAAAGTAGGCAATATGAAGGAAAAAAATCCTCGCGTTCCAACGATGCAATACGTCAATACCATTTTTTGTCGGACCATCGAGAAACTGGCAAAAGCATTTGTTGTTAAATCTATGGGCCCAATGACCTTCATATTTTCGCGATGAAAAAAATCATTAACGGAATCTGCATACCAAGTTACCTACCCGTCGGGGTGAGTAATTCCTATAAAAAATTGACAACAAAAGTGCTATTTATCATCATCGCGAGATCCCATATTCCGTGAATAATAAATGTCTCGTGTGTGTTATTCATTCTTGGTATATACGTCGACGTTGTTTCGACGTTATCATGCACTATTTCGGTGTCAACCGTTAGCTGAGACGTTGCGCGAAGTCTTGAACCCAGATGATGATATATCGACAAGGATTGAAAGTGGCGCGAATCCGAACGACTGGAATAACGATTTTTTTTTAAATCTCCTCTTCCTTCGTGTTGATAGATGTCGTGATTTTTTTTTCACCGAACAAAGATATTTTCATTGGGATATTGATCGCCCGACAACGGGATCGGTTGAAGAATGATTTCCCTGGCGTCACTGTCGAAAGCCGATAATGGTTCCTCTACGCATCGAACACTCGGCTCGACGCACGTACGTTGAAAACCATCAGCGAGACTAGAGCCGAAGGGTCAATATTAAAATAGGTAGGACGTGGGGAATAAAATCGACACGGGGCGCGAATCTCATCCGCCGATCCACATCTCCCTTCGAGCCCTTGACCTTGCCATATCGTTCAATATGAATTACTGTTGAACCCCTATGAAACCCATACAATCATTTCCAACTCAATTCCCCATGCTGACAGTTTCCAAATGGTTATTTAAAAAAATTATTTTCCAGTCATTATAAATACGATGCAAAAAATACTATATGGACTGAAATTTAAATATTATTTTTTATGATATAAATATAACAATTACCAACTAAAACTGATATGAAAATTAATAAAAACAAATAAAAGCAAATTAATATAATATCAAGTAAATTCCAAATTTATTTCCAATGGAATAATGAAATATACGCGTGTTCCATGCTGCTTTAGCTTCGGAAGAAGGCGATGTTATAAATGTTGAGTCATAATGAGAAGAGTGCAGTAGCAAAATATCGATGCACAGACATGATTGCAGAGAGGGAGAGAGGGAGAGAAAGAGAGAGAGAGAGAGAGAGGGACAGAGAGCTGCTGCTCTGGCCCTCCAACCGTGCGCCTATTGACTTTCTCGGAGAAGCTATATGTGTACTCGAATCTGGGTTGGAGGATCCACGAATGTTGGGGAATTGATCGCTCAAGCCCAGCAGTAGACGTGCTCTTATGTAACTATTCCTCCGGACCCCCTGTTTACCAGCCCGATGTCCGTTCTGTCTATTTTGCCCTTACTGTTTGATGGGTGTGAAGGGAGTGAGAAGCAAATAGAAAATTAAACAAGTGGACCATCAACACGCTCCGATCGGATTTGCAAAACTTCTTGCGATTTTTCGTTGAATATATAGTATTCAGTTTCGTCATCGAGAAAAGATATTAAAATAAATGAAAATTTGGAATTAAATAAATATTTACATACTGATATTTATTGGTTGTAATTAATTTGAAGGACTTGGGTATATAAAAATGTACAATTAATTGAATATCAGTATACTTATATTTTTATCAATATTTATTAGGTTTTATTTAATTCAAACTAATCATTTGAAATCGATCTAGCCTTCCAGTATGAGCGGCAGTTGGTTTTAGGTTCAATCACGACTTCCGTGATAAAAATTACGACTACAGTATTCGGGATTCAAAGAAGAATCGAAGCATCGGTAATTATTTGTGTGGGTGCAAATGAAGGTTTTTTTAAATACAATTTCTTTCTTGTATTTACTGCAAAGAGGGTTTTTATTTTTGTACGTATGCACAAACGGAATTTACTTGGCAATCGCACAACAATATTTCTTCGCCCTACTATTGTCTGACCAGTAGAGTGGCATCTCTACTTAACCGGATAGGCTGTGCGCCTCGCGGTCATTCCCATAGAATTTCCTGGTTTTCATATTTATCGAATGAAATTTCACTATAACATTGAATTAAATTACATTTGATTACGATTTCGATGAATTTGTTCCCGATGTTGATTCTCGGATGGGGTTTTTCGATGTGTCAATAAATCGAGGACACGCCGCTTTTTCCCGATCAAATAATGTTATTTCCGCAATTCAGATCAGAAAAAGACGACGTCGAGACTCAGCAATCGAGCTTACTTGAATTTGTCTGGGTTGGTATGTAAATTGCAGAACTGCAATTTTTCATAATGGTAAAATTTGCTTCGTCGTCGTGCAACGAAAATTCTCCTTTGCTTTTTTAACATCTTTATTCTCATTATAATTAAAAATATTTTTTTCACGTTTCGGTTACATATCCCTAATATATAAGAAATTAAAAAATTGAAAAAAAAAAACGTTTCAGTGATTTTCGTGTCTCAAATGTGCCAAGAAAAAATTGGATATAAGGGGGAAAAAACTGTTTTCGTTGCATTCCAAAGATGTAAACTTCAAGATCGTTATTTATGACACTGCAGGCAGACGTTATCGTCGTGGTGCATCGAAAATCTCTTGACAAGAGTAAAATGCTCAAGAGGGTTGAAGTGGAGAATTGGAGTGGAGATTTCGGCAACTCTTGTAATCGTGCCATTAAATTTCTAAGAACAGAAATGCCCAGATTCACAAACATTCGATAAAAAAAAACAATCAAAGTGCAACGAGTCATATCCTTTTCAATTTCCGATTTATGATCGAGGAGGTTCAAGATCGAGGCCCACTTTATCATTATTTATAAGTAGCCTTGAATCATTGCAAATGTGAAGAAAGTTCTCCGAAGTTTAAAGTGTTGAGGATGGAAAATAAAAATAAAAATAAAAACGAAAATCTTTAAACTCACCACCGCCATTTTGCTGGCACAAGTACGGGAACCTCCATATATTACCGAGTCCAACGCTGTAACCGATGATGCTGAGGAAGAATTGCATCTTGCCGCTCCACGCTGCTCTGTTTTCATTCGCATCTTGTCCGGTATTTGCATTCTGATTCGAGGTCACGACGATCGTTACGTTGTGACCACCCTGGCGTTCCTCGTTCAAGGGTGCCAACTCGTGGCCGTTGCGCGCGTTCTCGGACTTGGTCACCATTATTGTACGTTGTTATTACAATCCTCTTTTCGTTATTCCGTAGATAAGAATTCCTATCTCACTCGATCGATCGAAACGGATTCGTCGCAATTGGGTTTCTCAGTCGATCACAAAATCAAACATCGAACTGTGAAGTAAGGGGGGACACTATTTTTTCGCGAAATTTTCCACTCGGAAAAATCAAGTTCGCCCAAGATGGGCATACGACGGTTTTTTATATTCTCATGGGAACGGTATTCTCGTTAATAGCCGATTTATTTGTCGTTCTTATCGTTCCTTGTGAATTGTCCAGCAATTCGAAGGAAAATAAATATTTTTCTATATATACCAACTGACGAATATCATGATATTTTCGTCTGTGTAAGGATATGATTATTCGTTCCCGAGGGAGCGATCGTTGGCTTTTCCGTTTGCCTCTCACGAGAATCCTTCGCCTCGTACTCCTCCGTCCTGCTCCTTCGCCTCCTCTTCCTCTGGCAACTTAGCCTCAAGGACTGTTCGCCTCGCAAAATGCGCCGTTACACGGAGTCACCGGTACTCGCTCGGAAAATCCGTATATCTTGTCACGAGCGTAGAATTTCGTATTATTCAAAATAAAAGTACGAGTGTCCGGGATGGCTTTTTTGCGACGAATGGGGCGAACGTTACGAGTGGAAAGTTCTCCTCAGTTGTGCCGAGAGATCCATTTTTTCCGCCAATCCTGATGTACGTCAGGATTGCCATCCAAACAAACCCAAACAGATCCAATTCCGATCAAGAAGTAGTTTAGAACAATTCTCAAAATTACTTGACCAAGGTTTCCTTCGGAGCTGGCCGGAAAAAAACAGTCGCTTCACCGAGAAAATGTATTGACGTTTGGGTTTATAGATATATGCTTGTGATGACGGCCTTCCGGTCGGTGTCCGGAGAGTCCATGCATGTGAATCTATTTTTCGTTGTGTTTTCGTGTCTCTGTCTGTGTGACTGTTGGATCAAACCGTGACGTTTACAATTTATTCTTCCGTATAGCTCCTTTTCGTCGAATGATCCCAACGGAATGAAAACTTCACACCCGGTGGATCTCAAACTGTGCACTCGAAAACGTCACATATATATATATATATATTGTATGTAGCACAGCCCTCGATTTCTATGGTAGCGAAATTTATCAACCCTGTTGAACAAACAGCAGCACGTAGCCTCCGTATCCTCGTCGACTCCGGTGGGCTTCGACAAAATCTCGTCCGTCTGAATTTTTCAACTCCACGTCTTAAACGTCTCGTATCTATGCGTTTTGGACTTCGTCAATTCACTTTGCCCGGACGATACCGAAGCTTCGATTTTACGAGAAAGTCAACGCGGACAATGGCATTTTTCATTCGCTCGGGACGTTTCGTTTTCGAAGCGTGACAAAAACAATAGGACTGCGAAATGACGTTTCTGTTTGCGTCTTTTTTATTCTTCCTCGCGTTGAAATTTCTACGAAGCCTGAACGGGATGGCAAAACGTCGAAACTGTCACGGGATTTTATGACTTTTGTCTTTACGCAAGCAATGCACAATTTTTACACAACTTGCAAATATATTTATATGTACACACACATATATATTTATTTATTTATTTTCGATTACTTAAATTTGATACTCTTGAGATTGCGCAGGCTTGTATTGTACTCGGTGTGTATGGAGGCGGGCCTTGCGGATTTCGGACCCATGTATACCGCTTGGAAGGGCTAATTTTTTTTCCCCGATCGCCACAAACTCACTACTCTCCGCGGTTAAATATTTTCCAATTAGCGTCCCGGCTTCTCCCCCGGCTTTTGACGATTGCCGAGAGACGCACTTCGGAAACAAATTGAACTGCTATCATTTGTCGCAAAGTGGCAAGATTTATTTTTTTCCCTTCATTCATTAAGGTTTCGATGTTTTTTATTCGGTTTTTATTTGTCGTGCTGTGATGCCGCTACTGTAACGCAAGTGTGCAGCGGCGACGTGCCTCGTACGAGAACCGATACGGACTGAGGGAAGTTACACGCGCATCGTACATTACGTCGTTGCGTCGCAAGCCTCGCTATCCTTGTGTTAGGGCGTATTTGTATACGCCCGCGTGCGCGCGCGCGCGTGTTGCGTTTCGGGGCTGATCGGGGGTAAAAAACGTACCGGCTGCGTTGATACTCGGGTGTCGTGAGGAATCCTATTGGTCGACGGGTGAGAACTTGCCTGCGCTGAACGTTGGGTTGGCTCGAGTAGGGTTGGCTCGGATTCGCTTGGGTTGGGTTGGGTTGGGTTAGGTTGGGGTAGGTTGGCTTGACTTGGGTTGGGTTAAGTTGGCTTGGCTTGGATTAGGTTAATTTGTATTGGGTTGAGTTGGCTTGGGTTCGCTTGGCAGCGCAGACGTCAAACGGCAACCAAGCACTCGGTTTGAATTTTTTTAAGGTTACATTTTTTTATCCTATTTTTTCAATGGTTTACATCTTTGTGAACGGCGAATTTTTCGAATGCTCTTTTTGGGACGAAATTTCACGTTGTTTCAATTATTTTCAATTATTTTCAATTATTTATATTATTTTTAGGTATTTCAATTACTTTTAATTATTCCGAACAAGAAATTGAATATGAGCGTGATGCAAGATTGACGAGTGGGTATACGGCAAGGAATACAAGTATGGGAAAACAGGAATGCACATGGGAAGATATTGGGAAGACAAGGCGATCAGCAAAGAAATTTAAAAAAACATGGGCAAGCCTAAAATGCGGTAATATGATCGGGAAGGACGGCAAAAAGGGTATGCAGACTCTAGGGGTAGAATTGGCAGGAGACGAATGAAAATTTCACTTCTTCAAATTTCATCAAGAATCAAGAGGCAGCAGATAAACTGGAACAATGGTTGAATCGGAGCAGGGGGTAGAAATAGACCGAAAAATAGAGGCGCAACTGCAAAAGCAACCGGCAATACAACTGCGTGACTACATTAGGCAATGCGAGAAATGAGAAAATTAATACGGGTAACCACTTTAGATGCTTCGAAAAATCCAATTTTTTTAAATTTTATAAATACTTACCAAAATATCTTAAGAATACACCGTGAAAATTTCAAAACGATTTTCGGATTCCTTCCTGACGGTATGTATACAAATGATTAAGACTCTCCGCTCAACCGCAAAGCTCTCGACTCTCGACCGCTGTGACGGGCCAAAACATTCGATTTTATTTTGCTTTTTCTCAGAGTGTACATATTCGACAATATGTGAAAAAAATGCAAGTTAAGATATTGAAAAGTGAGAAAATGTCGGGCGATTTAGCGTGAACCGGTAGCGCAACGATTTACAAATTCTAAAACTTTCAATCGCGTTTTCTCGAAACGACTTTTTTTTCAATTTGTGGGAATCATAACCCAACATTTAATCAACGGATCATCTTCAAATTTGGAACACGGTTATATAATATAATTTATCAAAACTTATTTTTTAAATAGTTCACAATATTGTGGACTTCTTCATTGTGGTTTCATAATTTGTAATTATTTTTATTATTGTTAATTGGGAAGGAATAAAAAGCCTGAAAAGAAGACTCCATCTGATGAACTCGATATTCAAAAGTGAAATATTATACGGGAATGAGAGAGGTATGGGGGGGGGGGGGGGGTAAGAAACAGGGGCTAGTGGAAATACTCCAAGGGGGTTATGTTAGAATGACCATCGACCTAAATAGAAACTCGCCAAATAGAAAATTGGAACAACATAGATAGAAAATTGGAACAAACAAAGCACACTTTTTGCGTGAAAATAATTTTTACACGAACCCGCACCGGAATACCTATCGTATGTACTAGCCGTGCTCCGTAAGTACTAGAAAATCAAGGAAGCAAAATTTTGTTACTGATGCTTATCCCGATTTGTCTAACACTAAATCGCAGAAATCCGTTGGTCCATTAATTTTTGCGCTGTCTCGTCAACAGCCGAAGCAGAGTGACGATACTGCAATGTCAAAGTGTAATGACCATAAAAAAATTATAATCGTGCGCATTTCATTCGAGCGGGTTGTTTTTTCAACGAAAATCTGGGCCAATATACGATAGTGAAAAAATATTTTAACGTCAATTGGATTTGAGCAAACGGGAAGCGACAAAACTCGAAGACGATCGACAAACAGGATCGCGAGATATGGATAATAAAAGGTAACATTTGATGCGGTGGCATGAGACACTGAGGATTCACCATGACTCGGACCTCTTCGTCGCGCCCTCCTAGCCCAGCACCCTTCGGACTCTTTGCGATCTCTTCCCATCATCGCACTATGCTTCAACGTTCTTAAACGGGGCCAAATCCTCCTCCTCCTGCTCTTCCATCTCGCCTATCGATCGATTCGCGACAATACGCGGGGGCGTATCACGGTGACGTTGCGCAAAACGTTCTATTTCGATCTCACTCTAGACCGTTTTACGCGCACAAGCGCACAAGGGCACATGGACGCATACGCAGCATACATAAAATGTATGTTACATATATAGGTATGGGCTGTTCCACACAGGCCGAACAGACTCGCGAGGGTACATGATGGCTAAACATTTTGGATTTTTAATCGTTTTTTTTTTCATGTAAATCTATATCGATATATTTTTATCCTCTGAACCCGACTTCGTCATTAATTTTCCCCAAAATTTTCAATTTTTATTTAAAAAATCGTCAGAGGTGGGTGAACACAGATTTTTCGGGTTTTTGTGTAATTGTGCGTAATTGTGAGCTTTTGACAGAGACTCGGTGATGTTCGTAATCGGCGAAAAATTTCCCATTGAGTAGACCCTCGAAATAGTTTAAAAGTCGAAAGTTTTTTTTTTACACTTTTGCTCACTTTTCCAAAATGCCAAAATTTCAAACTTGCGTGACTCAACTTATCGGGGGCGTTTTGAAAAAGATTTTGCCACAGTTAGAGAATGCCGTTAAATTCATTCCGACATCTCAATTACTTTTCTCGCAACGTCCACGTGAAAAATGGCTGAAAAAGAGGCAAAACCGGAAAGGAATATCGGTAAGGAAGGGAGGGAAAAATTGGAAAAAATCGATGGTCCGTCTTTGAAATTTTCACAACTCCATGTATCAAGCGGCAGCTTAACGAGAAAACGATTACAAAGAGAATGAGCACAAAGCAGAGCCCCAAATCCAAACCGAAAATCAATTATCAACGATTCACCGAATTCTAAGGGCGTAGCCAGCGAAGGGCAGTGGGGTCAGCTGAACCCTCTTCCGCGAAACTAAATATGCCCCCCCCCCCCCCCTCCGTCGAGCTTAGCTCCTGGGTACACTCTTGCTGAAGCCCCTTATTTTTGGCCAAGGCACTAAAAAAGATTGAACATATAGTATTTGTTTTTTTCAAGTCCCCATTTAAGTATTTTTAACTCCTGAATACGAATTTCCCGTTAATTGCCCCTTAATGCGTAACGCGCCATGCGTGTTCAGGGGAAAATTTCGCATTACATATACCAACGAAATAGTTTAAAAGTCGACAATTTTTTCCTTCGACCCTTTTGGTCACTTTTCCGAAATCGTCGAAATCCCAAAATCTCAAACAGCCCTAACGTGGGTCCTATTTGAGTGAGGGAAACTTATCGAGGGCGTCTTGAAAAAGATTTTGATATAGTCATATAGAGAGAGAAATCGATTCCAAAGAGAATGAGCAGAAAGCGAAGGCCCAAATCCAAACCGAAAATAAATGATCAACCGATTCACCGAACCCACTTATTTTTGGCGAGGATGGCAAGAAAAGTTGAAAAAAAGTTTTTCTCCAAGTCCCCCGTTCGTGTATTTTTCCCCTTGAATACGAATTCCCCTGAAACCCAAAATTTTCATTAAAACTCGTTGATAACGTATGAAACTCGTTTTACCCCTGGCACGTGAATAGTCCCGTACAATACATATTGTGCTATCCACACAAGCCCTTCTTCGCGACTTTTGGCGCCGATATATACGCGCCCGGCTCGCGTCACGTGACGTAGCAGCTGGGATCGCTTCATAAAGCCTGCGCGTTCGCTTGGTCCCTCATCCGGTGGTTCTCCTGGCTCTGTCTGTTGGTCGGTCGTTGCGAAACACCTACATCCTGAAATACCTACATTCCACATCAACTACACTTTGCACGAATAAACCATTGATGTTCATACGCGTGTATACATTTGTCCGTGCGTATCACACTGACGCATATCTCTCGTTCCTTTCTCTGCGTTCCCCAGAACCCTCCTCGTTCCATCTCCCTCCTCCATCCCCGTAGCGAATGCGGCTACGTCTCTCGTATCGCGCAGACGTACTCTCGCTGAATAGAGCCTGCTCCGCGGGTATGTGTGGCTCACGTTTTCACCGGTGTTGTCTCTGCACCCCCTTGTGAGCCCTCCTCCCCACCGTGTGCACAAAAATCATTCTGAAGACATAAGTTCAAAGACCGTCCTCATAGTATTCAACTGCCCCCATACATGCAAGCCCAATGTCTTCAAAAGCACCTTTGTAAGCATATATCTATCCGGGTTACTTCAAGAACCCGTCTATCTCAAAAGTCTCTACACTTTGTATTAGGCTGTTGAATAAGTTCTCGTTGTTTTTCAACAGATGGCGTTCCAGCACTGCGTCCGATAGTTTAAGATGGTAAAGCATCTATAAAGAAGTTCCATAAGCAAGCTTGTATTGTCAGTCTAAGTATGTAATTTCGCCGAAGTGTAAACAACTGTTTTTTTCTCTTCGTTTCTTTTTTCAGTCTTGAACATGTCAAATTTCGTGCCAAAAAAGAGTATTTACATGGAATTGTACTGCACCACTTAATTCCAAACAAATTTTCAGCTAACGCACACAGATTTCTTGTTGAGACTTACCGCGACCATGCTCTGTCGGAAACAACATGCAGAGATGGGTTTAGACCATCGGTGGCCAACCTCCTCAGCATGTGGGCCAAATTTCCGAAATAATATTTCCCATACTCCCATAGTAATGTTCTTTTTGTGATATTTATGTTCATTTGAATCAGGTCCGCGGGCCACAACACGACCCCCGGCGGGCCGCGGGTTCGCCACCCATGCTTTATACCCTTCAAAAATGATGATTTCCATGTGTTGAATTGGAAGTATTACTTCACGAAGACTCACGCTTGCTGAATTGGCAACATCATTAGAAATTGATCGCACAACAGTTTCGAAACGTTTTGAAGCATTACGAATTATTATTCAAAATAGAGCGCCAATTTTCACGAAAAACCAGCGGGATCTTATTCAACATCCCCATAAAATCGCAAGGACCCCAAAACAGCCAGATGGGCTGGTAATCAATATTAAATAGATACGAGGGGTTCCAAATATACTTTGGCAATATTCATGTGTGTATTTTCCATTACTACTACTACTGCTACTGCTACTGCTACTGCTACTGCTACTGCTACTGCTACTGCTACTGCTACTGCTACTGCTACTGCTACTGCTACTGCTACTGCTACTGCTACTGCTACTGCTACTGCTACTGCTACTGCTACTGCTACTGCTGCTACTGCTACTGCTACTGCTACTGCTACTGCTACTGCTACTGCTACTGCTACTGCTACTGCTACTGCTACTGCTACTGCTACTGCTACTGCTACTGCTACTGCTACTGCTACTGCTACTGCTACTGCTACTGCTACTGCTACTGCTACTGCTACTGCTACTGCTACTGCTACTGCTACTGCTACTGCTACTGCTACTGCTACTGCTACTGCTACTGCTACTGCTACTGCTACTGCTACTGCTACTGCTACTGCTACTGCTACTGCTACTGCTACTGCTACTGCTACTGCTACTGCTACTGCTACTGCTACTGCTACTGCTACTGCTACTGCTACTGCTACTGCTACTGCTACTGCTACTGCTACTGCTACTGCTACTGCTACTGCTACTGCTACTGCTACTGCTACTGCTACTGCTACTGCTACTGCTACTGCTACTGCTACTGCTACTGCTACTGCTACTGCTACTGCTACTGCTACTGCTACTGCTACTGCTACTGCTACTGCTACTGCTACTGCTACTGCTACTGCTACTGCTACTGCTACTGCTACTGCTACTGCTACTGCTACTGCTACTGCTACTGCTACTGCTACTGCTACTGCTACTGCTACTGCTACTGCTACTGCTACTGCTACTGCTACTGCTACTGCTACTGCTACTGCTACTGCTACTGCTACTGCTACTGCTACTGCTACTGCTACTGCTACTGCTACTGCTACTGCTACTGCTACTGCTACTGCTACTGCTACTGCTACTGCTACTGCTACTGCTACTGCTACTGCTACTGCTACTGCTACTGCTACTGCTACTGCTACTGCTACTGCTACTGCTACTGCTACTGCTACTGCTACTGCTACTGCTACTGCTACTGCTACTGCTACTGCTACTGCTACTGCTACTGCTACTGCTACTGCTACTGCTACTGCTACTGCTACTGCTACTGCTACTGCTACTGCTACTGCTGCTACTGCTACTGCTACTGCTACTGCTACTGCTACTGCTACTGCTACTGCTACTGCTACTGCTACTACTACTGCTACTACTACTACTACTACTACTACTACTACTACTACTACTACTACTACTACTACTACTACTACTACTACTACTACTACTACTACTACTACTACTACTACTACTACTACTACTACTACTACTACTACTACTACTACTACTACTACTACTACTACTACTACTACTACTACTACTACTACTACTACTACTACTACTACTACTACTACTACTACTACTACTACTACTACTACTACTACTACTACTACTACTACTACTACTACTACTACTACTACTACTACTACTACTACTACTACTACTACTACTACTACTACTACTACTACTACTACTACTACTACTACTACTACTACTACTACTACTACTACTACTACTACTACTACTACTACTACTACTACTACTACTACTACTACTACTACTACTACTACTACTACTACTACTACTACTACTACTACTACTACTACTACTACTACTACTACTACTACTACTACTACTACTACTACTACTACTACTACTACTACTACTACTACTACTACTACTACTACTACTACTACTACTACTACTACTACTACTACTACTACTACTACTACTACTACTACTACTACTACTACTACTACTACTACTACTACTACTACTACTACTACTACTACTACTACTACTACTACTACTACTACTACTACTACTACTACTACTACTACTACTACTACTACTACTACTACTACTACTACTACTACTACTACTACTACTACTACTACTACTACTACTACTACTACTACTACTACTACTACTACTACTACTACTACTACTACTACTACTACTACTACTACTACTACTACTACTACTACTACTACTACTACTACTACTACTACTACTACTACTACTACTACTACTACTACTACTACTACTACTACTACTACTACTACTACTACTACTACTACTACTACTACTACTACTACTACTACTACTACTACTACTACTACTACTACTACTACTACTACTACTACTACTACTACTACTACTACTACTACTACTACTACTACTACTACTACTACTACTACTACTACTACTACTACTACTACTACTACTACTACTACTACTACTACTACTACTACTACTACTACTACTACTACTACTACTACTACTACTACTACTACTACTACTACTACTACTACTACTACTACTACTACTACTACTACTACTACTACTACTACTACTACTACTACTACTACTACTACTACTACTACTACTACTACTACTACTACTACTACTACTACTACTACTACTACTACTACTACTACTACTACTACTACTACTACTACTACTACTACTACTACTACTACTACTACTACTACTACTACTCAACACCGGCCACACCCTTGGCACCGCGCACTGCGACAGCTATCGGAGAGCTCAAAAAGCCAAGGCAAGATGACGACTGTTCTTCAAGGAAACCTAGCGCGGGGGTGGACGGCACAAAACCTAATGCATCAGCACATCACGGAAAAGGGGATCGATGTATGCGTACTGGCCGAACGATATTCCAACATACCGACCCCTCGCTGGATCCCAGACAACACCGGCACGGCGGCTATCTGGATCGTAAACCCGGACCTGCAGGTCATTGACACTGGGAAAGGTGACGGTTTTGCCTGGGCCAAACTCCAGGGCTACACCATCTTCAGCTGCTACCTATCACCGAATGAAGGCATCCATGCCTTCAGACGTAAACTCAGCGAAATATAAGACGCGGTGCGACACATCGAAGGAGAAGTCGTCATCGCTGGAGACCTGAACGCCAAATCGACAGAGTGGGGCATGGACCGCAGCGATACCAGGGGAAACGAGGTGTCGGACATGGCGGCCCGCCTGGATCTGGTCATCGCCAATGTAGGAAACCCCACCACCTTCAGGAGGCCCGGCCAGCGAGAATCCATCATCGATATCACCTTCGCCACGTCAAACACCGATGCCGCCATCCAGAACTGGAGGGTTCTGGAAGACTACAACGCCAGCGACCACCAGTATATCCAATTCCGGATCGCCAACGT